>MU260462.1:25000-112500 GCA_020310875.1 Ceratopteris richardii
ATAGTCTCTTCTTCCTTTGAAGCTTCTTGGTAATTGTTGTTGTAGCCTTGGTTGTAAGTATGATGGTAGTTGCTTCCTTCATTATTGAACATGCCTCATAATTATCCATGGCCTCCTCCATGGAATCCTCTTTCTCTATGATTCTTTGTGTTCCTAAAGCATTCATCTATGGTATGATTGTTCAAGCCATAAATGTTGCAAGTTGAAGAGTTGTATCACCTCCCTCGGCCTTGCTTTGCTCCTCTGCCCCTTCCTCTAGTACTTCATCCTCTACATGTGAAGCTCACTTGAGAGGAACTTCCTTCTTCTTCATTCCTCTTATGTTTGCCTTTATCTTTACTCTTATTTTTATCTCTATAAAGGGTCAAAGATTGACTACCTCTAGAAGTATCTCCATTCTTTTTGAGCTTTGTCTCATGTGTGAAGAGTTGCCCTATCAATGTATTGAGGTGGGTATGTACATGTTCATATATGGGTCCATTGTTGTGGTAAATGACTCCCATTGTCATCAACGTTGATGCCATTTATGATCTGCCTTACTATCTACTCTTCTTCTATTTCTTCTCCAATGCTCCCAAGTTGATGAGCTACATCCTTCATCTTGGTCACATAGTCAGCTACACTTTCCTTTGGTTGCTTCTTCAAGGTTATGAATTCCATCCAAAGCTGGTTCTTGCTAGCCCTTGTATTTGATGACAAGTATGATGAAAGTAATTCCTGAGTCTCTTGGGAGGTCTTGCAATTCCTAGTATGAGGTAATAAGAAATCAAATATTGAGTTGAGTACATAAGAAGTGGTTAGAGCATCCTTTGCACACCATGCAACTAGTCTCTCTTGGTTCGCTCTTGTAGCTTGATGTTTGCTTCTAAGAGTTGGCATTTCTTCATCTCGAGATATGTATCCATACAAGCTTCTTCCTTGGAGGTAACCCTTCATCCTTAGGGACCATGCTGGATAATTACCCCGATCCAACTTTTCAATGAATTATGGAAATCCATCTCCCATTTTACCTTAATGTTGCTCTCATACCATTTTTGGAGGAGATGGTGGACACCTTCTAGAGATGAGTTGGTGCTGCAAGTTCCTACTTCACACCAGTCAAAAACTGAGTGAGGAGTGGAAAGTAGACTTGTTGAGCTTGTCAAGTGATGGAGAGTGTTAATCTCCAAAAGAACAAGTTAACCTTGAAGTTAGACCACCTCTATATCAAGATTAACCTTAGACTCCACCAAACTTAGAGATCATTCACCAAGTTATCAGAAAAATTGAATGTTCTGAAAAATTCAACTTCTTCAGAAAGTCTGCTGCAGATTAATCACTCATTGACTAATCAATCCTGTAAAGTTTTTGATAAAACTTTGCACAACACTTCGCCTTAAGGTTGCGCAACTTTACCAAGTTAAATCTCTCAAAATGATTGAGTATACTGTGAGAAATGTGTGAAACACTTTACCTATGTCTGAAACTGCTTCCTTGCAATGGCGACTTGGACACCTGCAACTTCTTAGTTTTGGTTCTCCCAGCTCTGAACCCGTTTGATCAAGATCTTTTAGCCATAGATGGCTTACCTTCCAACTTAGATTTTAAGCCCTCATTTGTGTAAAACTTTACACTGTGGACTGAGCAATGATCATTTCATTGAAGATGAAATGTGCGCCAGATTCTTCGACTCTTAGAACAATCTTACATATGAATGTTCCTAACCAAAATTCTCTCAGCCTGATTACAATTAACCTCTCAAATTTTAGCCATAGATAGATTAGCTATGGACTTAGACACGTGCAGAAAGATTTCTCAAAAGATTAAACACAGAAGGAGCAGACTGCTAAACATCGGGCGCAAGTTTTTTCGATTTCTTCAGAAAATTTACATACAAGTGAGGATGGATAATTCACTCTCTTCAAATGTGTCTAATGACACTAGTTTCTCTCTCCCTATTCTCTAATCTTCTTCTGCTCTATTTGCCCGACATTTTCCATCATATTTATAGATGAATATATACAAGTGTATGACTAGACAAAGGTATAAGTCAGCTAATGTACATATGTGTACATGTCTTTGGATTTTCTGAACATGTCCTTCCTTCAACCATCTGACTTTGTTTTCTTCTTGACTCCTTGACTTCATTCCTCCATAATTCTTCAATTGATGATTGTCATGCACCAACAGCTCCCCCTCAATCATTAATTGAGGTTCTTCTCTATCTTCTTTACTCCAGCCATATCCTTGAATCTTTGTAGTTTTGGTCCATCTAGACTTTTTGTCATCATATCTACAACTTGATCTTTTGTGGGAGTGTGTATGACTTCAATCTCCTTCTCAATGACCTTCTCTCTCAGAAAATGATATTGTATTTCAATATGCTTAGTTCTAGCATGAAATACAGGATTAGCTGCCAAGTATAATGAACTCATATTGTCTCCACAAATAATAGGAGTACTCTGAATCACATCAAAAACTTTCAAAAGTGTCTTTAGCCATATTACCTCTTTTGCAGCTTCCACCATACCTTTATATTCTGCTTCTGTAGATGACAAAGCAACTGTATGTTGCTTCTTGGAACACCATGAAATCAATTTGTTTCCTACATAGCACAAGTATCCATGTGTTGATCTTCTATCATCCACATTACCTGCCCAATCTGCATCACTATATATCTTGATTCTTGTATCAGAAGTAAATCCATAGTACAACCCTTCTCTGAGTGTACCCTTGATGTACCTAAGTACTCTTTGTCCTGCAATCCAATGTTCTTTTCTAGGACAATGCATGAATTGTGAAAGCACACCAACTGCATATGACAAGTCAGGCCTTGTCAATGTAGCATAAATCAAGCTACCAACCAAACTTTGATAGAGTTTCATATCTCTGAACTCTTCTCCTCCAAACCTAGTCAATTTATGGTTTACTTCCAAAGGTGTAGGTGCAACCCTGCAATCTTCCATTTTAAATTTGGTTAGCAAATTTTTAAGATACCTTTCTTGGGTCACATATACTCCATGTTAAGTATAAGAAATCTCCATTCCCAAGAAGAATGATAGGTTCCCCAAATCACTGATTTTGAACTCTTTCTCCATCTGCTTCTTGATCATTTGTATTCCTTTATCATCTGTTCCTGTAAGTATTATGTCATCAACATAAATACAAACATAAATGAACCCATCTTCACTTGCTTTGACTAGCAAGCTACTATCTGCCTTTGATGCTTGAAATCCAAGATCATTCAAGAATTTCACAAGTCTATAATTCCAAGCCCTTGGGGCTTGCTTCAACCCATACAAAGCTCTCTTGAGCTTACACACATAATTTGGACTCACTTGATCTTTGAACCCATCTGGTTGCTCCATGTAGACTTCATCTGAAATGTAACCATTCAAGAAAGCATTTTTGACATCTAATTGAGATAACTTCCAACCTTTGCAAGCAGCAATTGCTATGAGTGTCCTGATGGTTGTCATCTTTGCCACAGGACTATAAGTCTCATCATAATCCACTCCATATGTCTGTGCATATCCTTTCACAACAAGTCTAGCTTTGTACCTAGACACACTTCCATCTGCAAATCTTTTAGTCTTGTAAACCCACTTACAACCAATGATTTTCTGGCTATTAGGTTTAGGAACCAGATCCCAAGTCTGATTCTCTATCAATGCATCATACTCCTCTTGCATAGCATCTTCCCAATTCTTCTTCCCTTTGGCCTCTTCATATGTAGAAGGGTCTTCATCTGCTTTTATCAAATAAGCATAATCTTTAGTAGTTAAGAATGAAGTGTCATAGCTATACCTTGTAGGTTGCCATTTGTGCCTAGATGATCTCCTAACTTCTGCACTTCTTGAGGTCTCTGGTTCATCACATTCTGGATCAAACTTTGGCCTCTCTTCAACTTCAATCTGCACTTCATTACTCTCACTTTCATCAAGTAATTGAATCTTTGCTTTACCTTTTCTTTGATCCACTACTTCTTCATCATCTGCATGTACATTATATTTACCTGCATACCAAGTACCTTGCTCATCAAATGTAACATCCTTGGATACAATAAATTGCTTTGTGGATGGACTCCACAACCTGTATCCCATTTGCTTATCATCATAACCAATGAATACATACTTCTCTGCCTTAGGCTCCAACTTATGCCTCAATTGAGATGGCACATATGCATATGCCAAGCATCCAAATATTCTGCAATGATCCAAGGTAGGTTTCTTACCCCACCAAGCTTCATATGGTGTCATGCCCTGCAAAGCTTTACAAGGCAATCTATTGACCAAGTATGTAGCTGTATTTACAGCCTCTGCCCACAAATAATTTGGACAATTCTTCTCTTTCATCATGGACCTTGCAAATTCAACAAGAGTCCTATTTCTTCTTTCTGCTACCCCATTTTGTTGAGGAGAGTACCTACAAGTAACTTCTCTCTTTATACCTGCATTCCACAAATAATCATTGAACTCATTTGAAAAATACTCTCCCCCTCCATCTGACCTTAGTCTCTTTAATTTTTGACCTGTAATTCTTTCTGCATATGCATGATAGTGTTTAAATGTATTAAACACTTCTGACTTTTCTTTAATCACATAAATTGTGATCCACCTAGTAGCATCATCAACATATATGACATAATATCTTGAACCATTTATACTAAAGTCCTTTGAAGGACCCCACACATCTGTATGCACCAATTCAAGTCTTTCTGAATACATAAACCCATGCTTGGAGTAGGATTGCTTATGAGCCTTACCTAATTGACATGCCTCACATCTGTATGTCATGTGTTGACCTGCAATGTTAGGCATTCCAAGCACTGAATCATTGTTAATCATTTCTTTGATACCTCTTTCATTAAAGTGTCCAAGTCTTTTGTGCCAAAGATCCAATTCTGACACCTTCTGCTCTCCATATGTGAACATAGCATGTCCAACATTTCCTTGTACCTTCAATGTGAAGAGCCTTCCTTCTTTCTTTCCTGCAATAACTTGTTTATACCCTTGACTAGGGTCTTCCACATAAACTCCATCATTGGTAAACCTTACTTCATAACCTTTTTCCACAATTTGACCTACACTGATCAAATTCTTTGGAATTGTGGGAACATAAAGTACCTTACTCAGAAGAGTGCTCCCATCCTTAGCTTTGACTGAACCAATTGACTTTACCTTATGCTTTGTATTATCACCTGTCTGCACTGTATGATTAATTGCATTATGATCTAGGTCAGTCATCAAAGCAATATTTCCACTCAAATGATTACTACATCCTGAATCAATATAAAACACTCTCATGTCCTCATGTGAAGTTTCACATGTATTCATAATGAGAGTCGAGTCCTCCTTTTGATCTGATGCATAGTTGTAGTAGGTGTTATTATAGGATTGACTTTGGAAGTTTCTTCCTCCACCTCTTCCAAAAGAATTCCTACCACCTCTACCTCTGAAGTTTCCTCTCTGAAATCTACCACCTCTTGCTCTTTGATTAAAGTTCTGATAATTACCATTGTTTTGATTATTATGCCAACAATCATGAGATAGATGATTGGTCTTACCACATATCCAACAAGCTCTTACATTCTCTTTGTTGTTTCTGCCTCTTCCTCTACTTCTGCCATTTCCTCTTCCTCTCATGAAGTTTGCTTGGTTTGAAGTACCTTCTTCTTCACCTGATTGTTGCTTTCCTTTGTTGGCTTTCTTCTTGTCTTTAGAATACATTGCATGACCTGCACTCTTATCAACATCTCCTTTGACATCATTCTCAAAAGTTAGCATATGACCTAACAATTGATTCAAGTCAGGAGTAAAGTGATCTAATGAAAGTTCTGTAGATAAAATGAAAGGCTTCCATTTCTCATCTCCTCTTAGCCCTGTGAGTATTTGTCTTACCAATTTGTCTTCTTCAATATCTTCATCCACTGCACCTAGAGAATCTGCAATGTCCTTCATCTTTGTCACATAATCAGAAATTGATTGTGAGGCCTTCTTCTTGAAGGTAGTAAATTCTGCCCATAGTGAAGCCTTCCTTGATTTGGTTGTATTTTGGAAATGCTCTTCCAAAGCATTCCAAATGTCACATGCACTTTCAAGTCCTCTAATGTGAGGAAGCAAATAGTCATTGACTGCCATGTAGATGATGCTTCTTGCTTGAGCATCCTTCTTCATCCAATTCTTCAAATCTGCAAGCTCCTCCCTAGTTGGAACACTAGGATCTCTGAATTCTGGCTTTTCTTCATCTCCTGTGATATATCCTATCAAATCTTTGCTCATAAGATGAGCTTCCATCCTCATAGACCATGCAGGATAGTTCTCTCTATCCAGCTTCTCAATTTGGAGACTATCTCCCATCTTTACTTCACCTGTAGCTTCAAATCTTTAACCTTTACAGATAATGAATGTACCTTTACTTCGAATGTTGCTCCTTCTGATCCTTTTGATACTCTTTGTATGTCTTCCTTTAATCTTTCTTCACACTTTGACCTTTTGCACCTTCGAAATGTAAAGTTTTGTATTTCTGCAATAGTCGGAGTCTCCTTCACTTCAATTTTGACACAACCTGCTCTGATACCACTGATGGAGAGTGTTAATCTCCAAAAGAACAAGTTAACCTTGAAGTTAGACCACCTCTATATCAAGATTAACCTTAGACTCCACCAAACTTAGAGATCATTCACCAAGTTATCAGAAAAATTGAATGTTCTGAAAAATTCAACTTCTTCAGAAAGTCTGCTGCAGATTAATCACTCATTGACTAATCAATCCTGTAAAGTTTTTGATAAAACTTTGCACAACACTTCGCCTTAAGGTTGCGCAACTTTACCAAGTTAAATCTCTCAAAATGATTGAGTATACTGTGAGAAATGTGTGAAACACTTTACCTATGTCTGAAACTGCTTCCTTGCAATGGCGACTTGGACACCTGCAACTTCTTAGTTTTGGTTCTCCCAGCTCTGAACCCGTTTGATCAAGATCTTTTAGCCATAGATGGCTTACCTTCCAACTTAGATTTTAAGCCCTCATTTGTGTAAAACTTTACACTGTGGACTGAGCAATGATCATTTCATTGAAGATGAAATGTGCGCCAGATTCTTCGACTCTTAGAACAATCTTACATATGAATGTTCCTAACCAAAATTCTCTCAGCCTGATTACAATTAACCTCTCAAATTTTAGCCATAGATAGATTAGCTATGGACTTAGACACGTGCAGAAAGATTTCTCAAAAGATTAAACACAGAAGGAGCATACTGCTAAACATCGGGCGCAAGTTTTTTCGATTTCTTCAGAAAATTTACATACAAGTGAGGATGGATAATTCACTCTCTTCAAATGTGTCTAATGACACTAGTTTCTCTCTCCCTATTCTCTAATCTTCTTCTGCTCTATTTGCCCGACATTTTCCATCATATTTATAGATGAATATATACAAGTGTATGACTAGACAAAGGTATAAGTCAGCTAATGTACATATGTGTACATGTCTTTGGATTTTCTGAACATGTCCTTCCTTCAACCATCTGACTTTGTTTTCTTCTTGACTCCTTGACTTCATTCCTCCATAATTCTTCAATTGATGATTGTCATGCACCAACATCAAGTAGCACAAATAATCACCCAAAAACTTTGGAAGATGATCCTCAAATCCTTGTATCAAAACAAATGACTAGGAGTTTCAATTATGAATCAAAACTTGCTATTTTGGTCACCACACCTGCTCAAACATGAACAATACTCCTTCTGTACTAGAAATTGTGTAAACTCCTTTTGGGCATATCTAGTTAACTTAGGTAGCTAACTTTTACAATTGCATCTTCAAAACATGAAGGTTCAGCATCTTGTATGAACTTGGTCATCTAGGCACAATGACGAGCCATGTAACTATCATATGTCAATAGTTGCACTAAATTTCACATCTTCCTAAATCTTCTTTGTCCTATGTCACTTCTTTGTGGATCATCTACATGGGCCTTTCTTACTCCTCGAGTCTTCATAGAGGGCAATCCAAGATCCTCATCAAGGCTCTTCTCTGAAAAGCTTGAATCTCCATCAATGTCTTCAAAACTTGTAGATGGGTTACTACCAACAGAAAGCTTTTCTTTAGCTTTCTTCGATGTAGTTGATGAATTTGTTGGATTGAAATTTCCATGCAATCTTGCTCTCCATGGATTTGAGACTGAACTATTGCTTGGTGATGCATGAGGTCCACTCAAAACTTGAGATTCAGCATTTTCGTTGTCATTTAATTCAAGATTAACTCCATCTTTGGAATCTACATAGAATCTTGACATTTGATCAAACATCACATCTCTACTTACCTTCACATGTCATTTGCGTGGGTTATAACATGGGTTATAACATTTATATCCCTTTCTCTCAAGGGAGTACCCAATGAAGATACATTTTTCTACTTTTGGATCAAGATTCCTCCTAACTCATCTTGAATACGTACATATGCAATATAGCCAAACACTTTCATATTTGGTAAGTTTGGATTTTTACCTCTAAACTTCTCTTCAGGTCTAACTTGATGTACAACAATAGTCGAAGTTCTCTTCATGATATATATAGGAGTGTGTAGAGCTTCTGCCTAATAATAATGAGGCATACTCTTCTCGCCATCAGGCTCGTACTATTTCTGTAATATGTCTATTTTTTCATTCAACAATGCCATTCTCTTGTGGTGTCTGCCTGCATGAGAAACTATTGTTGAATTCCATGATTTTTAGAAAGCTAATAAACTCATTTGACATGTATTCAGATCCTCCAACAGATCTTAATGTTTGAATATACTTTCTTGTCTTCTTCTCAACCATAGCCTTAAAACTTTGGAAGTGAATGAACACATTACTTTTTTCTTTCATGAAATATACCCATACTTTTTTCATATGTTCATCAATGAAAGTAACATAAAACCTACAATTGCTCATGGACGTGGTCTTTGCAGGACCCTAAACATTTGTACGTACTATTTCTAGCACATTCTCACTAACATGCTTGTCATGTAGAAATGATGCTCTTGAATCTCTATGAAATTGACATGTTGCACATACCTTTTGCATCTCTACAATCTTGAAATTTGGTAGTCCACTAACAATCTCCTTTGACGGCATCAATTTCATCCTCTACAAATTTGCATGTCCAGTTCGTTTGTGCTAGATCTCTGTATCAACAATAAGTCTTGCACCTTTTGCAAGCATGGCTACATTCATTTCAGGAAATTTTACATATAAGTGAACATCCTAGCCATTTTGTTTCATTTGGCAATCAATCTTCCATGTTGTTTGTATTGTTCACATATAAACTGTCAGCACTAAACTTGACTTTTAATCCCTTGTCAACCATTTTTCCAACAAAAGCTAGATTGTTTGTTATATTTGGAATATGAAGCACATAAGATAGATGTTTTACCTTCTCTTCCTCCATAGACAGTGCTATGTTTCGTGTATGCTCGATAGGATGTGATGTGTTACTGTCTATTTCAACATATCCATGAACTTTCAATTTTTGCAAAT
Organism: Ceratopteris richardii; assembly: GCA_020310875.1. Lineage (NCBI taxonomy): Eukaryota > Viridiplantae > Streptophyta > Polypodiopsida > Polypodiales > Pteridaceae > Ceratopteris > Ceratopteris richardii. Next base: position 34,503 of record MU260462.1, read on the forward strand.
TAGTAAACCATTTTGCATGATTGGTCATGTGATTTGAACCATATGAATCAACATACAAAACATTCCCATTTGACTTTGGAATGTCTGCAAACATCATATTTATCATGTGATGTTGGACCATGAACAGCTTCTTAGAATCATCTACACTTGTGGATGCATAGTTAGTTTGCTACCTTCTGTTATTTTGAATCTTCAATGTGCTGACATTCAAATTATCCACATTTATCAAAATTTTAGCATCCGTTAATATCATTACCTGAATCATTTCTTTGGAAATTTGTGTGGCCTTATTGGCTCCATCTACATTGGAATTGTCCTCTACCTCTTGCATGATTTTTATGTTGACCTTGGTCTTGGTTACTGGTTCCTCCTCCACTTAACAAACCTTTACGTCTTCCTCTTCCTCTGCTAGAGTACAATACATGGTTAGAACTAGGTTCTCCTGGGAAGTTTGGTTCCTCACCAAGATTCTATTCTTCAATAATTATCATGGACACTAGGTCAACAAAATTTGGAATATTTTCCCTCCTCTAAATAGACGTTTTGAACAACTTATATGCAACTCCTTAACCACAAAGGCATACCTCCACCTTATCATTGTCATCTTCATTCACTCTAATAGATGCAAGTGACTCACATATGCATTTGATTTTTAGGACGTAGTCACTTATTGACATGCCGTTTTTGTCAAGTGTATGCAGCTTATTCTTGAGTTGCAATTTTTGTACCTTTGTGTTAGTCTCATACAATGTGACCAAACTATTCCAAGTCTCCTTTGGAGTCTTGGACTCTTGTATGTGTCCAATCATGCTATCCTATATGCTAACAGATAGCCAATACATTACCTTTCGTGCTCCTTGATTCCATTCTTCATATACTCATAATTGATTTGTAGTTTGATTCCTCTCTCAGAATTGGGATGCACTTTCTTTCTGTCCTTCAATGTACTTCTAGTAGCCTTTTGACATTATGAATTTATTCATTGTGAATCTCCAAGCATGGAAGTTTTTCTTGTCTACCATATCGCTAATAAGCTGACTCATTCTATCTGCACTTTCTATTTCTTGCAACAATTTGCAACACTAGAAGCAACCTCTACTTGAATATTGTCTCATTGTGATGCGACAATTCCATCTTAGAAGAACACAGTTTTCATGTATCAACAATACATATAATCGCTTCAAATTCTAGATCTACAATATATGAGTTTTGGTAAACAAAAAAAAATGCAAGTTACAGTTTTGGAAACTAACCTAAATTTAGTGGGCCCCACCTTGTGGCTCAAAGCAAAGGGCAAGATTGCTCCAAAACACAAATCTGAGCAAAACAAGTGACCCTAAGGGGATAACTCTTGAAAATATTTTGATGCCTTCTGCTTTCATACCAATTTTTGTAGCATTCTAAGGTCATTTGTGAATCGTGCTTTCTCCATGCCTTCTCGCATACTCTTTGTTGTCAGTGTCCTCCACGAGGTCTCTAGAGCCACACTAGCTATGATACCATGTCACGAGGAAGGCAGTAAGGAAGAGATCTCACTTATGCACTCTAACACTCAAAGAGGAGCACACACACAAATTGAGGCAAGGAAGAACAATATGCTTCTACTTCTTCTTCTATTACATAAAAGGAATGTACAAGAATGACCTAAAACAATAATACAACTAGTGCAATATATACATAACAATACATAATGAAAATCCTAATGTCCTTGTATGAGTGAGCTTGCAAGGAAAAAATATGTGATCAATCTTGGTCGATAAATGTAGTAAAGCTCAATGAAGTATCCCTCACATATATCAATGTGACCACTATACATGTCAGAGAAATGAAAAAGTGATATGTGTCATCCTGAATCATCACATGTTGAGCTTGATATATCAATAGTGTAGAGGTCCATAGCTGTGGTGAAGGCTTCCCATTTGTCATTTTCCTTTATGCCATTGATCACTTGCCTTACTATTTGTTCTTTATCAATGAATACTCCAATGCTTCAAAGCTGGTCTGCAATGTCTTTCATCTTGGTGAAAAAATCAGTCACACTTTGCTTACACATCTTCTTGAGTGTGATGAATTCCATCCATAACTGGCTTTTCCTTGCTTTGGTGCTTGATGAAAAGAATGCTTCAAGAGCATTCCATGTTTCTTGTGATGTCTTGCAATTCCTAATGTGTGGAAGTAGAAGAATTGAGATTGTGTTAAGAATGTATGACCTTGCTAAAGCATCCTTTCAACACAATGCATTCAACCTTTCCTGCTTCTCTTATGTGGGTTGGCCCTTGCGTTTGAGTTTTGGTATCATTTCATCTCTAGATATATAGACATAGAGGTTCTTTCCTTTAGGAAATGCTTGCATTCAAACTAACAAGAGAGATTTTTCACACATCTAATTGAAGTGCATAGCAAACTAACGCAAGTTATTTGATAAATTTGGCTACACCATGTAGAGAGAAATGAGTCTAACAAGTCTAGGGGGTGACCTTGACTTCTAGGAACAAGAAGATGTGCCAACTCAACCACCTTTAGAGATTCATGTCTCAAATTTTGCTAAACCAATGATGATCAAACTTGATATGTTTTAGCTTCATATCATTATAATATTCCTTTTGTACGTTTAGATTTTACAGATGATCAATGTAGATACAAGTTTTACTTTTCAGAAGCACGTGTTCCCAGGAACACTAAATGAGAGAACTCATTTGAGTAGTCCATAAAGCTTATCAACTATCTTAGGCTTAATATTTGCATCGACAATATTGTTCAATTCTCCATATCCACCTCCTTGTAGAGAACTTGCACATAACCACAGAAAATGACAAAAGGGGACACTAAATCAGGCTATGCAAGACACATTGTATTTATGCTTAAAAAATAACCATACCATTGGTTCACTCATGTTGTGACAAATAGTAAACCAAATGCAAAGCAATATAGAGAGAGAAAGGCATATAAAATATTTTATGTGTAAGAGAGAGGAAAAGATTAGTTGTAGTAGGAACCATAAGCACTAACATTTTGTGCACTTGCACACAGAAACAAGAAAAGAACTTATAAAGCAAAGCTCCTACATGCTCCAAAATTTCCTAGAATCATCCATACCAAATATAAAATCAAGATAACATATCCCTACCACTCATAACATCTAGAGAAGGGTGAGTTATGCTCATATTCACTCATGAGACCCATGAGAGCGTCCTCAACCAAACTCATTCATGAGAATTATTAAAAATATTTGAATCCTTATGTGTGTGTGATACACGCATCTTTGTATGCATGTATGTGTATGTGTGTTATATATACATGTGTGTGTATGTTGCATGTATGCATGCATGTATGTATATGCATGTATTCATGAGTGTTTTTATGTGTGCATATGTGTAAGAATGTATGTGTGTATACATGCATGTGTATGCCTACATTGCTTATGTGCTAGCACCTCTTTTTTAATGAGAGTGTTCCTATGAAAGTCAATTTAGGGGAGCACACAGAAGCGACACTTCCCATTTTGTTTTTAATGGCGTGTTACAATGACCCCCATTCTCTTGTTGTGAGACCACTTTTACGCTTTGGGTCATTTTTCTAGAAGAATCAATGTTCAACAAAAGATTGTTCAACAAAAGAAAGTCTCTTTCAAGATCATTATGATAGCGTGTTCAAGGTTGAAACCAAATCAAATGAGGTTTCAAGTTATGCAAATCTTTTAGAGTGTTTTTATGTATACAATTCATTGATTAGGCTCACCAAATGTAATTGAAATTTGAGGAAGTGAGCAAGGGTGTACTTGGCATGAGCCTCAAGAAGCAACAACTTGCTATAATACTATTTGTTGTGAATTGGGAAGGAAAAATGTACAAAAATAAGAAAACAATGAAGAGATTCTTAGGGGAACAACACAACTTATAAGAGTAAGTGTAGCGTGTAGAAAGATAATAAGGCCTTTACGATTATGAGAATATATACAATTAGGAAAAAATATTAAAGAAAGAAAAATGTGCCAAGTATTCCTAAGTATTACATCACCTTTAACATGTAACAACAAAATATTCAAGCGCACCCTAAAGAAGTGATTGCTTCTTGACTTAGACTCCTCTCACTAACATTTTTGTGTTGTGAATATTGCACTAAGAGAAACCAGAAAAACTTATAAACAAAAGATCCTACATGCTCCAACGTTCCTTAGAAGCACCCATAAGAGATAGAAAATCAAGACAACATATCCATAGCGGCCATAACATCTAAAGAAGGGCGAGGCGAGTTATGCTCATATTCACTCGTGAGACCCATGAGAGAAAAATTCGACTAAATCATTCATGAAAGTTATAAGAAAACATTTGAATCCTTTTTTATGGAGTTTTCGTAAAACTTCGACCAAAACTTTGGCTTATTCTCAAATATGTAGGTACCATCAACCAAAAGGCTTGTGGAGACATGTAATGAAACTCCCCATGCCATCAGACAAATATATGATGGTATGTTGGATAATTTGCATACGGCTAAGTGCTTGAAAGATGTACTTGATGTTCCTAGAATTACAAACAAACTTAATTATGTGGGTCAAATGGTTGAGAGAGGATTGCATGTCAAATTCAATAAAAAAGAATGCTTTGTTGAAAACATTGAAGAAGGGTAGAGATTGGTGGCCAAAGGTAGAAAGGAGAGAAGGATATTGAAATTAGAAGTGAAGCTGAATTTCAACCACACAGCCTACTTCACATATGGAAGTAGAAAGGTAGTAGTAGTAGATGTTTGGCACAAACATATCAATACTCGAAGGTTAGTACTTGGATTACCAAATCTTTGCAATCCAAAATTTCAAGAACTTTGTGTGAATCTTTCCATTTAGGTAAGAAAAATAGGTTACCATTTAAAAAGAGTAATTATGTTAGTTTTCATCAACTTCATCTAGTTCATATAGATGTTTGGGATCCAACAACAGATACCTCAAAAGGAGAGAATATACATTTTGTAACCTATATTGATGATTGCATAATGATGACCTGGTGTGTGTCATGTGTAGGTATGCATGTATGTGTGATGTAAACTATATGCATCTATGCATGCATGTATGTGTATGTGTCTATCTGTATGTGTGTGATATATACATGTGTGTGTATGCTACATGTATGCGTCTATGTATGTATGCATGTGTGTATGTATGTATGCATGATTGTGTTTGATGTGTGCATATGTGTGTGAACGTATGTGTTTATGCATGCATATGTATGTAAGCTTACCTCTCTCTCTCTATCTATCTATCTATCTATCTCTCTCCTTGTCTCTCTCTCTCTCTCTCTCTCTCTCTCTCTCGTTCTCTCTATCGCTCTCTCCCTCCCCTTGCATATGTTCAACTCAATCTTCTTCTTGCTTTAGAAATCGCTTCCAGAATAATGGTGCCAAGAGAAATTGAAATTTCTTTTATGCATCTTGTAGCATCTCTATTGTGATGCTTTTGCATCACAGACAATTTGCAAAGATCGCAAAAAACATTGCTAGCTTGCAGTGATTTTTTCTATGCTAATTAATAACATTGCATAAGCGGCACTCTACATTGCTTATGTGCTGACCCCTCTTTTTTCTTATGAGCATTGTTTCTTGGATGCTCAATTTAGGGAGTGTCACATAACCGACACTTTTTGGTTTTGTTCTTAATGTCTCTGGTAGTGAGACCACTAGTAGGATTTGGACTATTTTACTAGCAAAAGGAATCTTGAATAAAAATTCATGCAAAAGAAGAAATTCTCTTTCAAGATCATTATGGTAGTGTGTTTAGTGTTGAAACCAAATCAAATCAATTTTTGAGCTTTAGATATCTTTTAGTGTGTTTTAAAGTATACACTTCACTGATTGTGCTCACCAAATGAAATTGAAATTTTGAGTTGAGCAAGGGTGTGCTTGGCATGAGCCCCAAAAAGCAACAACTTGCCATAATACTATTTGTTGTGAATTGGGTAGAGAAACTGTACAACAAGAAGAAAACAAAGTATGGTTAGGGGCATTTCACAAACTATATGATCAATTGTGGTATGTAGAATGACAGCTAGGCCTTTAAGGTTTTGGGAATATATACAATTAAAGGAAAAAAGTTGAAAGAAAGAAAAACATGCCAAGTATTCCTAAGTGTTATATCATCTGCAAAATATAATAACAAAACATTCAAGCACATCCTAACGAGATAATTGCTTCTTGATTTATAATCCTCTATCTTACATTTCTGTGTTCTCAAATAGAAACTTGTAACCAATGTTTCTAATTGATCTAGCAATGGTCGGCTCCTTGTTATGTGATTTCCATTATGTTATAGTTTGTATTTCTAGCATTCTTTTTGTTGAATTTAAAACTTGTCCATCCACGTATTTATAAATCCACGTATTTATAAATTTGTAGATATTTATATAGAACTTCATTGGATAATGCATTAATTGTAGACTTGCCCATTTTGCGACTGTGAGATTCCTTTTATATTTTGTATGCACTCTATGAAGAATGGCCATGTTTCCCACCACATGAATAAGAATAATCCTTTTTATCATTAGTCTTTTTGCAATAATTCTATGATTAGTCTTTATCTCAACTGTATGTGTATGCATGTATGCATGTATGTATGTGTGTTTGTAAATATATATATGCGGGTCAAATGGCTGAGAGAGGATTGCACTTCAAATTCAATCAAAACCAATGCTTGTTTATGTGGGTCAAATGGTTGAGAGAGGATTGCACGTCAAATTGAATCAAAACCAATGCTTTGTTGAAAACACTAAAGAATGGTAGAGATTGGTGGCCAAAGGTAGAAAGGGGAGAAGGCTATTCAACGTGAATGTGAAGCCAAACTTCAACCACACAACCTACTTCACATATGGATGTAGAAAGGTAGTAGAAGTAGATGTTTAGCACAAACATATCAGTACTCAAAGGTTGAAGGATATAGAGAAGAAGAGATTAGTACTTGGATGACCAAATCTTTGCAACCAAAGTCTCAAGAACTTGTGTGAGACATGTCAATTAGGTAAGAAAAATAGGTGACCATTTAAGAACAGTAGACATGTGAGTTTTCATCCACTTGATCTAGTCCATATAGTTGTTTGGGAGCCAACAAAAGACCTCAGATGGAGGCAATATACATTTTTTAACCATCATTGAAGATTACATAGTGATAACTTAGGATGTGTGTGCGATGTGTATCTATGTATGTGTGTATGATGTGAATTTACATGTGTGTGTGTGTGATATATGAATGTTTGTATGCATGTATGTGTATGTATGCATGTGTATGTGTGTTAGATATACATGTGTGTGTATGCTACATGTATGTATGTATGCATGTTTGTATGTGCATGTATGTATACGCATGTATGTATATGCATGTATGTATGCATGTATGTATGCATGTTTGCATGAGTGTTTTTTATGTGCCCATATGTGTAAGAATGTATGTGTGTATACATGCATGTGTATGTATGCTTACCTCTCTATCTATCTATCTATCTATCTATCTATCTATCTGTCTATCTATCTATCTATCTATATATCTATTTATATATGTATATATATCTCTCTCTCTCACATCCCCATGCATGCTTAACTTAATCTTCATCTTGCTCTAGAAATCGCTCTTGACATAATGGTGCCAAGAGATATTGAAATTTCGATGATAGATCTCATAGTGTCTCTTTTGTGATGCTTTTTCATCGTGGGTAGTTTGCAAGCATTGCTAAAAACACCACTAGGATAAGATGTTAATTAATGACATTGCATAATTGGTGCTCTACATTGCTTATGTGCTAGTGCATCTTTTTTTAATGAGTGTTGTTTCTATGATATTCAATTTAGGGAGCCTCACATAAGTGAAACTTCCAATTTTTTTTAATGGGATGTTACTATGATCCCCATTCTCTTTTAATCAAACCACTTTTAAGATTTCGACCATTTTACCAGAAGAATGAATCTTAAATAAAAGTTCGTTCAAAAGAAGAAATTTCGTTTCAACATCATTATTATAGTGTGTTCAACGTTGAAACCAAATGAAAACACTTTTCAAGCCATGCAAATCATTTAGATTGTTCTTATGTATACATTTCATTGATCATGCTCACCAAATGTAATTGAAATTCGAGGAGGGTACTTGACATGAGCCTCAAGAAGCAAAAACTTGGTATCATACTATTTATTGTGAATTGGGGAGTGAAAATGTACAAAAATAAGAAAACAACAAAGAGATTCTTAGGGGCACAACACAACTTATATGAGTAAGTGTAGCGTGTAAAATGATAATTAGGCGTTTTAGGTTATGGGAACATATACAATTATGAAAGAAACCCTAAGAGAAAGAAAAACATGCCAAGTATTCCTAAGTATTACATCACCTTCAAAATATAATAGCAAGATATTCAATCACATCCTAAATAACTAATTACTTAATTACTTAATTACTTAATTACTTAGACTCTTCTCACTTACATTTTTGTGTTTTGAGTGCAGATGTGATGACACTCCCCATGCCATCACACAAATATGTGATGTTATGTTGGATGACTTGCATAAGGCTAAGTGCTTGAAAGATGTACTTGATGTTCCCACAATTACAAACAAACTTAATTATATGTGTAAAATGGTTGAGAGAGGATTTTGGGTCAAATTCAATTGAAAGCGGTGCTTTGTTGAGAACATTGAAGAAGGGTTCATGTAAAATTCAATCAAAAGGGATGCTTTGTTGAAAATATTGAAGAAGGTTATAGATTGGTGCCCAAAGGTAGATAGGAGAGAAGGCTATTCAAATTGGAAATGAACCCAAATTTCAACCACACAACCTACTTCACATATGGAAGTAGAAAGGTAGTAGAACATATCAATATTAAGAGGTTGAATGATATGAGAAGAAGTGGTTAGCACTTGGATTATCAAATCTTTGGAATCAAAATCTCAAGAACTTGTGTGAATCTTGCCAATTAGGTAAGAAAAATAGGTTATCATTTAAGAAGAGTAATTATGTGAGTTTCATCCACTTAATCTAGTTCATACATATTTCGGACCCAACAAAGGAGACCTCAAAAGGAGATAATATATATTTTGTAACCTTCATTGATGATTGTAGAATGATGACTTAGTGTGTGTCTAATGTGTATGTGCGTATGTGTGTGTGATGTGAATTTATGTATGTGTGTGTGATATATGCATCTCTGTATGCATGTATGTGTGTCTCTATTTGTATGTGTGTGATATATACATGTGTGTGTATGTTGCATGTATGCATCTATGTATGTATGCATGTGTGTGTGTGCATGTCTGCATGTGTGTATGCATAAGTGTGTTTGATGTGTGGAAATGTGTGTGAATGCATGTATGTATGCATGCATGTGTATGTGTGCTTACCCTTCTCTCTCTCTCCATCTCGCTATCTATCTATCTATCTATCTATCTATCTATCTATCTATCTATCTATCTATCTATCTATCTATCTATCTATCTATCTATCTATCTATCTATCTATCTCTCTCTCTCTCTCTTTATCTATCTCTCTCTTTGCATATACTCAACTCGATCTTCTTCTTGCTCTAGAAATCGCTTTCGGCATAATGGTGCCAAGACAAATTGAAATTTCTTTTATGCATCTTGTAGCATCTCTATTGTGATGTTTTTGCATCATAGGCAATTTGCAAACACCATAGAAAACATTGCTAGTTTGTGATTCCTTTTTGTTGTGCTAATTAATAACATTGCATAAGCGGTGCTCTAAATTGCTTATGTGTTGGCCCCTCTTTTTTCTTATGAGCCTTGTTTTTGTGACGGTCAATTTAGGGAGTGTCACATAAGAGACACTTTCTGGTTTTTCTTTTAATGTCTCTAGTAGTGAGACGATTGTAAGAATTTGGACTATTTTACTACGAAAAGGAATCTTCAATAAATGTTTATGCACAAGAAGAAATTTTCTATCAAGATCATTATGTTAGTGTCTTCAGTGTTGAAACCAAATCAAATCAGTTTTCAAGTTATAGATATCTCTTAGTGTGTTTTTTATGTATGCACTTCCTGGATTGTGCTCGCCAAATGTAATTGAAATTTGAGGAAGTGAGCAAGGGTGTGCTTGGCATGGGCCTCAAGAAGCAACAACTTGCTAGAATACTATTTGTTGTGAATTGGGCACTAAAAATGTACAACAAGATGAAAATAAAGAAGAGAGTATTAGGGGCACAACATAAACTATATGATTAAGTGTGGCATGTAGAATGATAACTAGGCCTTTACGGTTTTGGGAATATATACAATAATAGGAAAAAAACCCTGACATAATGAAAAACATGCCAAGTATTCCTAAGTGTTACATCACCTTCAAAATATAATAACAAAACATTCAAGCACATTCTAAAGACCTAATTACTTCTTGATTTATAGTCCTCTCACTTAAATTTTTGTGTTTAGAAATGGAAACTTTGAATTAATGCTACTAATTGATCTAGCAATGGTAAGCTCCTTGTTATGTGATTTCCACTATGTTATACCTTATATTTCTAACATTCTTTTTGTTGAATTTAAAGCTTTTCCACCCACGTATTTATAAATTTATAGATGCATATATAGAACTTCATTGGCTCTTGCATTACCTCTAGACCTGCCCATTCTGCTATTAAGAGAGTCCTTTTATAATTTGTTTGTACTCTATGAAGAATATCCATGTTTTTGGCCACCACATGAATAAAAATAATGTTTTTTATCATTAGTCTATTTTCAATAATTCTATGATTAGTCTTTATCTCATGTGTATGTGTGTTTGATATATATATATATATATATATATATATATATATATATATATATATATATATATATATATATATATATATATATATATATATATATATATATATATATATATATATATATTCTTTATCCCAAATTTTTTTTTTTCAAAATTTATAAAATTCCAAACTCAAGCATTCTACAAGTTTGGAAGCCCTAGCCATTCTTTCACTGAAGAGCCACAAATGTCTCCTTGGAATAGTAAGAAAGAAGATCCAAAGAGTTGTTTTCTCCTTGTCTAAACTAAGAAGAGAGGCAGACTAATAGAAGCATAATATCACAATAGTAAATATCAAATTGTCCCTTGTGCTTCACTCAATCCCTTGCTCTTCTAGCTCTTTAAAGGCTCCACCCATAAGTTACACCAGGATATGCATAATAGTGTCTCTTACTCTCTCAGTCTCTTCTCTTCTATCCTACTTACACACTTATCTTGTCACAAATAGTATACCAATTGAAAAGAGATACAGAGAGAGAGAGAGCGACAGAGACAGAGAGAAAGTCATATAAGAGATTGTATGTGTACGAGAGATGAAAAGAGTAGTTGTAGTAGGAGAGATATGGAAAGAGTATGTGTAGGAGAGATGAAAAGAGTAGTTTAAGTACGTGCATGAGAGACGAAAAGAATAGTTTAATTATGTATAGGAGAGACAAAAAGAGTAGTTGTAGTACCCTAGAATCACCCATGAAGAGAAAAACTTATAAAGAAAAGCTCCTACATGTTCCAACGTTCCCTAGAATCACCCATAAGAGATAGAAAGTCAAGACAACATAACATCTAAAGAAGGGGGAGTTACACTCATATTCCTTCATGAGACCCGTGAGAGTATAAGAAGTGTCATCTATAGTGACTTATCTTATGAATCTCCATAAGAGGTGTCATCAATAGTTTTATTTTAAATTTGGAGCACAATCTTAAACATCACAATCTTTAACATTGCTTGCCTTAAAGAAATTTGAGCTACAGATTTATGATGCAAATACATGATTCAGAATATTAAACACAAACAGGAGCATGTTCAAACCAAGCTCTTCATGATCAGGAGCTTTTCATAGTTAGACTCTTTTCGTTACTATGAGTGGTTGTACAAAACTACTCTTTTCGTCTCCCTTATACATATAAAATCTCTTATATGCCAAGTATGTATTAGACCTTCTCTTTCGCACTCTCACATATGTAGAGAGTACGCACACAGAAGCAAAATGAAAAGTAAAGTATTCTCACAGAAAAAAAAATGTGTGGCACAAAATGAGTAGACCATGAAATGGGTAAACTCATGTTGATTAGAAATGAGCTTGCCAAGAGCATGGAGTAGGCTCCTCAAGCTTCAAACCAAGTACAAATGAGGGGAGAGGCCCTCCTTATATAGATTTGGGAGGGGCTCTCAAAAGTACATCATATGTGGGATAAGTCTCCTGAAAGGAGAATGAATACAACTAGTAGAAGGACATGGCAAGGTACTCAAATACAAATAAAATACAATATGAAATGGAAATAGAATAGAAATGGAGTGCCTCTTGGATACAAAATGGAGATGCGCTCATGCGGATATAAATGTAGATGAAGTAGGAGCAATCACGTCGTCAAGATCCCCTCTATAGCTCCATTTTGGAGTGGCTGAATGCTGTAGAGATCCACCAAAGTGCTGAAGCAAAACCGGAGGTAGAGCCTTCCTGAACATGTTCACCAGGTCCTCCTGAGAGGTACACTCCTCTAGAGTAATCTCTTGCGATATGAGCTTCTCATGGATGAAGTGGTACTAGATCTCCATGTGCTTCATCCGAGCATGGAACATTGGATTCTTGGCGATGGCCGAGGCTGACTTGCTGTCCGAGCAACTACATGTCGAAGTATCCTACAAAACACCAATATGAGATAATAAACATCGAAACCAGCTTGCCTCACATGCTACAAAGCTGGATGCTCGGTACTCAACGTCGATAGATGATAGAGCAACTATCGGCTGCTTCTTACTTTCCCAAGAGATAGGTCTTGAGCCAAACAAGAATATATACCCAGAAGTAGACCGTCGAGAAGTAGGATATGCATAATAGTGTCTCTCACTCTCTCAGTCTCTTCTCTTCTATCCTACTTACACACACATCTTGTCACAAATAGTATACGAATTGAAAAGAGATACAGAGAGAGAGAGCAACAGAGATAGAGAGAAAGTCATATAAGAGATTGTATGTGTATGAGAGATGAAAAGAGTAGTTGTAGTAGGAGAGAGATGTAAAGAGTATATGTAGGAGAAATGAAAAGAGTAGTTTAAGTATCTGTAGAACAGACAAAAAGACTAGTTTAAGTATGTATAGGAGAGACAAAAAGAGTAGTTGTAGTAACCTAGAATCACCCATGAAGAGAAAAACGTATAAAGAAAAGCTCCTACATGTTCCAACATTCCCTAGAATCACTCATAAGAGATAGAAAGCCAAGACAACACAACATCTAAAGAAGGGGGAGTTACACTCATATTCACTCATGAGATCCATGAGAGTATAAGAAGTGTCATTTTAAATTTGGAGCACAATCTTCAACATCACAATCTTTAACATTGCTTGCCTTAAAGAAATTTCATCTATAAATTTATGATGCAAATACATGATTTAGAATATTAAACACAAACAAGAGCATGTTCAAACCAAGCTCTTCATGATCAGGAGCTTTTCATAGTTAGATTCTTTTCGTTACTATGAGCGGGTGTACAAAACTACTCTTTTCGTCTCCCTTATACATATAAAATCTCTTATATGCCAAGTATGTATTAGACCTTCTCTCTCGGACACTCACATATGTAGAGAGTACGCACGTGGAAGCAAAATGAAAAGTAAAGTACTCTCACAAAAAAAAAAGAATGTGTGACACAAAATGAGTAGACCATGAAATGGGTAAACTCATGTGGATTAGAAATGAGCTTGCCAAGAGCATGGAGTAGGTTCCTCAAGCTTCTAACCAAGTACAAATGATGGGAGAGGCCGTCCTTATATAGATTTGGGAGGGGCTCTCAAAAGTACATCATATGTGGGATAAGTCTCCTGAAAGGAGAATGAATACAACTGGTAGAAGCACATGGCAAGGTACTCAAATACAAATAAAATAAAATATGAAATGGAAATAGACTAGAAATGGAGTGCCTCATGGATACAAAATGGAGATGCGCTCACGCGGATATAAATGTAGATGAATTAGGAGCAATCATGTTGTCAAGACCACCTCTACAGCTCCATTTTGGAGCGGCTGAATGCTACAGAGATCCACCAAAGCGCTGAAGCAAAACCAGAGGTAGAGCCTTCGTGAACATGTGCGCTAGGTCCTCCTGAGAGGTACACTGCTCCAGAGTAATCTCCTCAGATATGAGCTTCTCGCGGATGAAGTGGTACTAGATCTCCATGTGCTTCATCGGAGCTTGGAACATTGGATTCTTGGGGATGGCCAACGATGACTGGCTGTCCGAGCAAATACATGTCCGAGTATCCTGCAAAACACCAATGTCAGATAATAAACATCGAAGCTAGATGGCCTCACATGCTGCAAAGTTGGATGCTCGGTACTCAACCTCAGTAGATGATAGAGAAACTATAGGTTGCTTCTTACTTTCCCAAGAGATAGATCCTAAGCCAAACAAGAATATATACCCAGAAGTAGACCGTCGAGAATAAGGATCACCAGCCCAATCAGAATCTGAATATCTCGCGAGTTCCATGCCCCCTCTATACCAAAGACCATTATGTCAGGTGAGGAAAAGGTATCGAAGTAGTCTCTGAGAAGCCTCCCAATAAGTCTGACGAGGTTGATGTGCAAACTGACTCAGTAAATTAATTGCATAAGCAATATCTCGTCTAGTGTTGGCAAGATAGAGTAATGAGCCAACAAGTTGTCGATAGGTATGCATATCCATAAGTGATGATGAGTCCTCTAGTGTAAGCTTGATGTTTGGATCAAGTGGTGTAGAAAGTGAGCGACATTGGTCCATGTTATATCTAGAAAGTAAGTCAAAGCAGTACTTCTTCTATGATAGGAATATACCTTCTTTTCTTTACCTAAGTTTCATACCCAAGAAGTAGTGTAGTAATCCAAGATGTGTGATAGAGTACTCAAGATGAAGTTGTGTGATGATAAACTGGATGCGTTCTTCGTCTAAGTCTGTCATGATCAGGTCATCTACATAGAGAATGTTGATGACTACTAAAGACTCTGTTTGATAGAACTTGTGAATCTTTTCATACCAGGTCCTGGGAGCTTGCTTGAGTCCATAAAGTACTTTGTGAAGTTTGTACACTTGATCTTCCTTTCCTTTGAACTTGAATCCTTGAGGTTATTCAACATATACTTCTTCTTGAAGATCTCCATTGAGGAATGCACTTTTGACGTCCAGCTGGTAAATGGGCCACTTAAAGTGAGCACTGAGTGCTAAGACCATTCTTATGGTTGTGAATCTTGAGTAGGAGCAAAGGTTTCTTCATAGTCAATGCCATGTTGTTGCTTGTATCCCTTACCGACTAATCTTACCTTATATTTATATAGAATGCCATCAGACTTGTATTTGACTTTGTATATACACTTGACTCGTATGACTTGATGGTTGGTTGGTTTGGGAACTAATGTCCATGTCTTCTTCTTTGCTATTGCATCTAGTTCCTCTTTCATAGCTGCTTCCCACTCTAGTTGGCCTTGAGCTTCTTTGTAGTTGGATGGCTCTGGGATTTGCTGAATTTGGTGCATTAGAGCATACTTAACATAATGACTTTGTCACATTGTCTCTTATCAAGAAGCCTTTGAGATCGGCGTGGTTGTTGTGAAGTACTGGCTTCTTAGTTGGAGTTTAAAAATACTGAGTCCCCCTCTAAAGTGTAGATAAGTGGGCTAGGACTTGTACTTGAATCTTTTCTTGAGTATGTGGAAGCTTCATTGAAGATCACATCCTTCGAAACGGTGATGGAGTGTTTTTCCATATCATATAGACGGTATGTCTATTATTAGTCACTGTATCCTATGAATATGTGTTTCTTGGACTTTGATTGTAACTTGTTTCTATCTTCTTTTGGTACATGGAAAAAAGCTTCACTACGAAAGACTCGAAAGTGATTCATATTTGGTTTTTTTCCATAGTATGCTTGAAAGGGTGTTTTGTTGTGTAATGCACTTGTAAATCCTCGATTAAGAATCTGAACGGTAGTATGCACGGCTTCTGGCCAGAACTTATAGGGTAGATCCTTGTGATCAAGCATAGTTCTTGCCATTTCCATCACATTGAGTATCTTTCTTTCAGCTACTCCATTCTGGGATGGAGTATGAGGCTGAGTGACTTGTCTTTTGATCCCTTTCTGGTTGAGAAAGTTATCAAAGTCATGATTGATAAACTCATCACCTCCATTTGATCTGATGGTTTTAACTTTAGTCAAAGCTTCATTCTCAACTTCCTTGATCCAAGTTTGAAACTTAGAGAATGTATCTGCCTTTGACTTCAAAAAGTACACCCGAATATAGCGAGAGTGTTCATCTACTAAAAGATAAAAGTAGAGGGATCCACTTAGGGATGGGTGTTCATGGATCCAAATAAGTCCATGTGGATAAGATCTAGAGGGTTCCTTGCTCATGTTGAACCTTCCTTGGGAACTAGGGCCCTGTGTTGCTTGCCTTGGTTGTAAGCTTGGAAGATATCAGCAAGTTACCCTATCTTCGACAATCCCTTCACAAGTTGGGATGAAGAGATTTTTTATAAGTAAGAGGTGTGGCCAAATCTTTTGTGCCACAAACTTGAGGTTGATTCTTTGGATACAAAGCAAGATTGTTTGTAGAGTCCCTTTTCTTCAATACCTTGAGCAATGAAATACTTTGTATGGGGATCAACTACCTTAATTGAGGTGTTATCAAACCATACTTATTTGTCTTGATCTGTAATGGCCTTGACGGAAAGTAGATTCATATATAAATTTGGAACAAAAAGAACATTAGATAAAGACTTGCATTCCCCCTCATTGTTGGTAATTTGAACTTTTTGTTTTCCTTTGATGGATAAACTTTTATTGTTGTCAAGATAGACTTCTCTTGTGTGCTCTTCGAGTTCTTTAAAAGAGTCCTTGTCTTTGCACATATGGGAGGTAGCTCCGCTATCAAAGATCCACTCATGTGGGGAGCCAGAAGTAACTAGGGCATTGGCTTCTGTGGAGATGAAGAGTTCCTCACTGGAGCGGTGGGATCTATGTTCGGATCCATTGGATGCTTGCCCAGATGTAGAAGCCTTCGATGAGTGTTTCTTTTTTATAGCAAAACTTTTATAAGTGTCCTGATTTTCCACAAAAATTATAGGTAAAAGTCTTCGATGAATTTTGCGATCCTTGCTTAGATCCATTGCTAGCATGATGACTTTTGATTTTGTCCTTATTGAATGGGCCTTTGGCCTTCATGGCACACTCTTGGGAGGACGTTGATCTGGCTCACGAGTCGTGAAGGAGCAATAGTCGATGAACCTCCTCCCAAGTGAAGTCTTGGCCGATATTATACAAAGTTATGACAAATGTCTCGTACGACTTAGGTAACTTGTTAAGAAGCCTAATGGTCATGTCTTCACTAGAAATCTGCTTACCACATAGTGCTAATTTATGTTGGTAGTCCTCAAATTGGGCTATGACCTTGGTAACTGTATCGTGTGGTCGAATGATCAAATTATGAAACTCGGCCTCTAACGCATCTATTTTCAAAGGGGTTTTATCTTCATACAAAGGGGATAACGTATCCCAAGCATCCTTGGATGTCTTACAGGCCATAATATGTTCTTCTGTGAGTTCCTCATAGGTAAGTAACAACTGACTAAAGCTCATTTGTCCTTGACATTCCACATATGCCAATTGCCTAAGTTGGTATCCCTATTGGATTCGGGGTCTGACATGTCTACTACCTCATGAAGGAGATTCGTGTAGAGATATGCATGCATGATATCTTTCCATAGATTATAATTTTATCCATTGAGGTATTCATCCTTAGGCATAAAAATAGGGATGAAAGAGGGTAAGAAGTTAGCCATAGATAATGAGCTACCTTCACTTTTTATCATTACAAAGCTTTGAGGATAAAGTGTTTAGAAAAACTTTCAAAGATACATACCAAAAATACCGCTTCAAAATAATTGCAAAGCTTGAAATGAACAACTAGACACTACACTTAAAATTCTTGGAGAGGGGGGAGCTTAGAGTGGCCTTGCACTTGCATAACACCAAGATAAGTTGACATGAGAGGAGGGGACTTAGAATAGCCCGTTGTACACCAATGGAGCCTTAGAGAAGGCTTGGACACTTGGAGAGATTTTGGTGGGTGGGCTTAGACTAGCCTCCAACTCATAGGTGCACACATACACACAAGACCTCTTATATATTGGAGTTACAAAGATGGACACTTAGTGCCAAATAGGGTGCCAACGTTGGAGGTGAAACCGTTGAGATAGCACCAAATATTCCTTTTATTAGGGGTCAAAATATGCCAATTAATGCCCAATTGAGTTGGAACCATCTTAGGAAATATTAAGGATCATTGTGATAAAAATACAAAGAGGCTCTTAAGGGTGCCAAATTGTGTGAAATGATGAGGGTTTAGATCCTTGAAAAAAATACAAGATAACCCATTGAGGGTGTGAACTTGATTTTCATAATTGGTATTAAGAGGTTTTCCACTAGGAGCAAACTGAAACGGATATGTTTGTACAAACAAGTATCCTTGGGTGAGTAAAACGTAGCGACAAAGTTAATGTTGTATGATTTTCTAGATAGGTGGTTTTACAACAAAGTGAGTGTGGCTCTCATTGATATTGAATTCCAAACAAAATAAGTGTAATGAACATGGATCACATACACAAATTTCATGTACATAAAACGATTTACAAATTGTAATGTGGAACCAAACATCAGTTCTCCTGTTTAGGAGAAGCTGCTAAAGAGGAAAATATGATACACCAAACTCAGAAAGAGAACAAGATTTGACTCGCGATCTGCCTGGCTGCTATTAATTAGAATTGACAATCTTCTCGCTTACTGGTTCCGTTCTCGATCTCAGAAAATGAGCAGGATCCCATAAATATTGCTAGCATAGCAGGCGTGCACTTGAGCCATGGGTCAAAGAATATGAAACATCATAGCTTATGTCAATTGAGTGTTTATACGATCACGTGATTACCCACCGGATCGTTGGTAGTTTGTGCTACAGGGAATGAATAGCGCCAGTGCCAAGTCTATGGATAAGTGGAGTGAAGTTCTACAGTTTGTGGTCCATGTAGACTGCCGAGCTCAAGAAATCCAAGTGGAGTGCATAGTGGAACGGTGGAGTCCAGAGCAGAGCTCTCTCTCTCTCTCTCTCTCTCTCTCTCTCTCTCTCTCTCTCTCTCTCTCTCTTTCTCTAACTCTCTCTGATGCACAAAAGATAGGAATGGCACAGGTGTGGTTTTTTCGTGTGCTCGTGGTTCGTAGTCGTTCTCTCTTACTTTCCAAGGAGGCACAATGCGATTCTACTTGTAGACACCCATTGCCCCTCTTGCTTGAGCATTGCTTGAGCCTCTCTCTCCACTCAGTGAAGATGGTACAACGCTCATCCTTTCACCCTTTGTGATAGTCACAGAGAGCGACCAGATTTGCAGCTAGCTCGAATTATGCACTGCGCATGAGCTTCAGAAGAAGGGAGAAAGTTTTGTACACACGTTGCCACCTTCGTCAGTTACAGATATGATGTTACAAAAAGGACTCCGTGGACTTGTTGTTGCCTTAGACTCATGAAACACGCCAAAATCAAGAGATTTTTTGCTGATCGAAGAAGCAGATCACTGTTGACACTATGGTATCTGCGACAACATAAGGCATTTGCTACAACATAGAGGAGAAAGATATACTTTCTTCAAATCAAATAGTGCATCTGAGCACTTCAAATAGATTGAATTGTACAACTAAGTAATCAGATGGGAACAACAGAAACTATGTAACGACTGTGTAGGTCACAAAAGATGTTGTAAAAAGTTCTTGTAATGTAAAAAAAAAGTGTTTATGAACACTTGATAATTATGAGATGCAGTACCAACTCCTTGATATGTTTAGAAACACTTCGACGAGTGGGCATAAACTACAAACTCCACAAAATGTTCTACCACGATGACACAATCCGCAAGTGATGCCTTGAAGAGTGTGGATCAGAGGGAAAATTAGGATAAAGGGGTTTAAAAATGATGGAAGAAAGGGTAGGAGGGTGGGAAAATGGGCAAAATGAGACCCAAAATTGATGGCAAAAGACTTTCTCGATGAAGAGAAAGGACACTACCAAAGCTCAAGCACCACCACCACCAAAATCAACACCAAAAGCACCGCCAAGACCTCCACCTATCGCTCTGATATCATGTAGAGAGTACACACACGGAAGCAAAATGAGAAGTAAAGTACTCTCACAAAACAAAGAATGTGCGAGATACAAAATGAGTAGACCATGAAATGGGTAAACTCATGTGGATTAGCAATGATCTTGCCAAGAGCATGGAGTAAGCTCCTCAAGCTTCTAACCAAGTACAAATGAGGGGAGAGGCCCTCCTTATATAGATTTGGGAGGGGCTCTCAAAACTACATCATATGTGGGATAAGTCTCCTGAAAGGAGAATGAATACAACTGGTAGAAGCACATGGCAAGGTACCCAAATACAAATGGAATACAATATATAATGGAAATAGATTAGAAATGGAGTGCCTCCTGCATACAAAATGGCATGCAGACACAAATGTAGATGAAGTAGGAGCAATCATGTCATCAACAATATACACAAACACAGAGGCATCTGCAATCCTTAGAATGAAGGGATCCACATAGCAAGGAGTACAAAAGCCATTAAAGATGATATCGGTTTGCATAGTTTAAGCGCCTAAATTTCAAGTTTCAAGCTTCAATCTCTATATACTATAGAGGCAATTCTTCTTGAGTTTGTGAATATTTGTTTTGGCTTTGATGAATGATTTATACTCGAACTTTACACATCTGTTATCTGATTGTACCAAGTAAAATAATAGTAAAACGAAGAGGGAAAAAGGCCTCGTGATTGTTGTACCAACTTGTAAAGGAATCATTGTACTTCACATTGTACCTCACATAAAGACATTCTACCTCACATCGTACACCAATAATCATGACTCTGTTCATTGTACACCACAACAATATCAGCACATTAAAAATAAATAAAAATCAGCACATGATTTATCCTTGCATGACTCTCTCTCTCTCTCTCTCTCTCTCTCTCTCTCTCTCTCGACATCCGAACACACGCAATGAGACAAGCAGCAGCATGAGAGACGAACCACATATATAAATGGGAGCACAATCTTTAACATTGCTTGCCTTAAAGAAATTTCAGCTATAGATTTATGATGCGAATACATGATTCCGAATATTAAACACAAACAAGAGCATGTTCAAACCAAGCTCTTCATGATCAGGAGCTTTTCATAGTTAGATTCTTTTAGTTACTATGAGCAGATGTACAAAACTGCTCTTTCCGTCTCCCTTATACATATACAATCTCTTATATGCCAAGTATGTATTAGACCTTCTCTCTCGGACACCCACATACACAAACACAGAGGCATCTGCAATCCTTAGAATGAAGGGATCTACATAGCAATGAGTACAAAGGCAAGCAAAGATGATGTCGGTGTGCACAGTTTAAGCGCCTAAATTTCAAGTTTCAAGCTTCAATCTCTATATACTATAGAGGCAACTCGTCTTGAGTTTGTGAATATTTGTTTTGGCTTTGCTGAATGATTTATACTCGAACTTTACACGTCTGTTATCTGCTTGTACCAAATAAGTGCCTCTACTTTAGAGGTCTGTTATCTGATTGTACCAAGTTCTTGTCGGTTTACACGTGTGTTATCTGCTTGTACCAAGTAAAATATTATTAAAAACAAGAGGAAAAAAAGCCTCGTGTTTCTTGTGAAGGCACTGTACATCACGTAAAGACATTGTACCTCAGATTGTACACCAATCATACACCAATGATGACTCTGTTCGTTGCATGACTCTCTCTCTCGACATCCGCACACGCAGTGACACAAGCAGCAGCATGACAGACAACCCACATATATAAATGGGAGGCTCGACAACATCTGGGATTAAGCTCGACAACGCGCCTGCCTCTGATCTACAGTCCCGATTGCAATGAAGAGAATCGTAGTAGTTCCAGCCGCCCTCTTCGTGATCGCGCTCACCATGCTGAGCTGCGGTCACCCCTGCTACGGGGCGGCTGTGCTCACAAGTGCCGGCACACCTGTGGTGTTTGGAACCCCGCCCAGATACACGCTATGGTCCCGGGAATCCGGAATTGGGTATAATGGCTTCTTCTTCGGGCTCGGCTTTCCCGGAGATCCTGTATACACGGACACCACCATTACCATGGGATCCTTCTGGTCTGGTGGTGGTCCGTCGAATATCTATGCATGTAGGGATGGTTTCCTCACCTTCATCCCCGTCAGCTCCGAGCTCACACCACAAGATGCCATTATCCGCGTGCGCTTCAACAGCACTGACAACTCTTACCGCCTTCAGATAACTGAGGCTAACCCCCCCGTCTACGTTCAACTGGCGCTTCTCTCGCAAGGCGGCCTCCTCTGCACCCCAGGCGTTCCTGGCACCCCTATGCGGTTCAGCCTCCGGTCCTCCAAAGATGAGAACCTCCCTCAGCAGATGAGCCATGTGCTCCATGAGGTCGTTGACACCGCTTGAACGTGCTCCGCAAGGTCATTGTCTCCGCTTTCTTCCTTCTGTGCTTGTCCTTAGCGCTTCATCGCTTTGCAGCCCCCTATGTGAAGTTTGTATTTAGTATGTTGCCCCACATGTAACAAGTTCTTCTTCAATAATTATTGGCACAGAAACTACGCAGTATAAGAATGTCAGGATGGGCTCGCACACATGTCCGAGATATGTGTGCCTATGTGTCTGTGTGCATATGAGAGAGAGAGAAGGCAGAGACCATCTCCATTTTTCTCCTATCCCTCCTAATCTTTATGTGTCTATTTGTATGTGTATTCCTGTGTGCGTGTGAGAGGAAGAGAGAAACTACTCACTTTAAGAATGTAAAGAGGGGCTTCCACACGTCCCACGTGTGCGAGAGAGAGAGAGAGAAGAAAGTATATTCAGCTTTCTCCTATGCCTCATGTTCTTCATGTGTGTTTTTGTATGTGCATTTTGAATAGTGTACTAAGAATTATTCATGATTTTGTATGTGCTTGAGGTGGGTTTCGATGTCCCTTGAGTAAAACAACTATCTTATCTCTTCTACAAAAATCATCCTCTTATATGCAAAATAATTATAGCCAATTGAAAGAAGTTTAGGATAATTTCACATCCCCAAAATTTTTCTATGTATATATCTAAAATTAATTGAAAACCTCACTTGTTTTGACCTTACTTTGATAAAATGAGATGCTTGGGCACTCTTGTTTATACAACGGAGGAGGTTAAGCTATCCAAAAACTTATAAGCTATCCTTCATGAGCTCCAAAACTTTTTGGAGTCCTAATTTAACATCCTTGAGCTTCATGAAAAGAAGCATATGCCACTTTCTTATATCCATCGTAGTTTTTATCTGTGGATATGTATGCAAGGAAAGGGATACGTGGAAAGCATATCTCCCTTCTACCTATTAGATTGACAATCAATATCAATATGCATATCAATATCACATTTTTGTTTTATCTTCTTTGTCATGTTTATAACGTAATTTCTATAACATATGCAACACTTATTTCAGCAATGCATTTTATATTTCTTGACTCATATTTTCATTGTTTGTGTATCATCAGTGTGTATACTACCACCTTCTCATCTACTTTCGCATTATAAAAATTTTCTTGTGTTCCCCCTCTCAATGCATCTCCATATCTTCACTCAATCTCTCTCTCTTTCTCTCTCTCTCTCTCTCTCTCTCTCTCTCTCCTCTCACTCATTATAACGTAATTTCTGTAACATATGCAATACTTATTTTAGCAATGCATTTTAGATTTCTCGACTCATATTTTCAATGTTTGTGTATCATCAGTGTGTCAACTATAAATATTTACCTATCTTTCGCCTCTCAATACATCTCCATATCCTCACTCAATCTCTCTCTCTCTCTCTCTCCAATATATTACATACTTGACTAATCCTACTATGTTTTACCCAATGAAGCAATTATATATTCTAATGCACTTACTAACTATGGTATCTTATAAAATTTCCATGAGAATAATGGCATTTCTAGAGTAATATAACCGATAGAAAGATTTGTTTTCAAGGTTGCCATTAATGTATAAATACATGTGTGTGAAAATACTTGAGCACTACTCAAGCACCTTTTTCCTTTTTAAGAGGGTTTTTTCCTTCTAATTATATATATTCCCATAACCTTCATGCCTACTTGTAATTGTACATTCAAAACTTAATCATAACTTTGATTTTGTAGTCCTAAGAATATTCTTGTTTATTGTCTTGTTTTTGTGCATTCTTTCTTCCAAATTTAGAACAAGTAGTATTAGATTAATGTTTCTTCTTCTTGAGGCTCATGACAAGCACACCCATTCTCATTTTGACAAATTTGGTTAAACTCTATTAGGAAGAGTAGATCAATTGTGCACTTCAAACAAAGTGTAATCAGTTTCTCATAGCTTGAAGAAAATGGTTCATTCACATATTGGTTGTTGGGGATAAGCTGAATTGTTCCAACTAACCATTATAGGCTTACATGATGAATTATATATTGCTTTCATATGCTATGAATTATATATAGTGCTAATTTAACATCCTTGAGCTTCATAGCATATGCCACTTTCTTATATCCATCGTAGTTTCTATCTGTGGATATGTATGCAAGGAAAGGGATACGTGGGAAGCATATCTCGCTTCTACCTAGTAGATTGACAATCAATATCAATATGTATATCAATATCATATTTTTGTTTTATCTTCTTTGCCATGTTTATAACGGAATTTTTGTAACATATGCAACACTTATTTTAGCAATGCATTTTAGATTTCTTCACTCATATTTTCATTGTTTGTGTATCATCAGTTTGTCTATTGCCACCTTCTCATCTAGTTTCTCATTATAAATATTTTCCTATCTTCCGCCTCTCAATATATCTGCATATCTTCACTCAATCGCTCTCTATCTTTCTCTCTCTCTACCTCTCTCTCTTTCCAATACATTACATACTTGACTAATCCTACTATGTTTTGTCCAATAAAGCAATTATATATTGCAATTGACTTACTAGCTTTGCATTCTTATAAAATTTCCATGATAATAATGGAATTTCTAGAGTAATGTAACCGATACAGAGATTTGTTTTAAAGGTTGCAATAAATGTATAAATAATCTCTCAACATAATATTATTCTTTAAAATCTAGTGAAAAGAAATCAAAAGAAAATTATTCTAGAAATACACATTATAGGTTAATGGAAACTCCATAACAAAGAGATTATAACTGCAAGCTCATTTAGCAATACCGGCAAAATGTTTGAGGGCAAACGGGTTAAAAATTTCGATTGCAAAGGCAAAAATTTGCATGTCAATGCAATATACATGAAGATACAAATATTTATGTAGGATGTTCTTCAATATGTCAGTATTATACCTTGAATGTGGTGCATGTGTGAAAACACTTGAGCACTACTCATGCACTTTTTTCCTTTTTTAAGAGGGTTTTTTCCTTCTAATTATATATTTTCCCATAACCTTTAGGGCCTACTTGTAATTGTACATTCAAAACTTAATCATAAATTTGATTTTCTCCTCCTAAGAATCTTCTTGTTCGTTGCATTCTTTCTTCCAAATTTAGAACAAATAGTATTAGATTAATGTTTTTTTCTTCTTGAGGCTAATGACAGCACACCCTTTCTCATTTTTGCAAATTTAAAATAAACTCTAGTAAGCATAACAGATCAATTGTACACTTCAAACAAAGAATAAGAAGTTTTCATAGCTTGAAAATATTGGTTCATTCACATGTTGATTGTTGAGGATAAGCTGAATTGTTCCAACTAATCATTATAGGCTTACATGATGAATTATATGTTGGTTGCAAAATGAGTATGAAATATTAGGAAAAGTCTTGAAATACATCCTCTCACAGCTACATATGTTAAAAACTTATATAATTAAGATTGTGTTGATGAGATTGTTGAATAAAGTCCTAGATTAATCCCTACTTCAATTACTTTTAATCTTCCAACTTTGTATAATTAAGGTACACCAATGACACTTTCAACTATTGCACAAAAACTTTGATTGGATAGCATAGATGCATAGGTAAGTGCCTTAATTATATATATATATATATATATATATATATATATATATATATATATATATATATATATATATATATATATATATATATATATATATATATATATATATATATATATATATATATATATATATATATATATATGTGTGTGTGTGTGTGTGTGTGTGTGTGTGTGTGTGTTTATAGGAGACAACTAGGTATGCTTAGGATAGTCTTCCACTACTATATGATGAAGGAAATGAGGAGCATATTTCTTCCCTTAAAAACTATGAGGGAGTATAGATGTGAATGTAGCTAATTTAACGGATAGGATTGTCAAATAGATGATGATTTAAAGGAGAAAATGGTTTTGGGAGATAAACATTTTCTAGAGATTTCAATTGTGAAGGTTTTTTTCAATGGGCCTCTTGTCTTATTAAATCTTTACTTGGTGTCTTTCGTTGAAAATCAATCAAACTTAGTACTCTTGGACCTTTGAAATGCATGCCATGTGGAGCAGTGAGAAGCAAGGCATTAGCCACAAGACCTTCTCTTTATTCTTTTAATCAAGTGCCTCTTCATAACATAAAAATCCCATCTATCACACATTTCTACCATATAGCGTATAAATCTAGAAAAAGTGATTTCTAACATATAGGGAATATTTTCAAAATTATACGTACACACATTGTACTTTGATTGTTGTATTCCATGTGTGCGTAATCTCTTTGAGAGATTGATTAAGGTAGTAGATCCCTTGCTTAGCAAGCCCCGTACTTGCTTGAATGATTTCACTCAAAGTTTTGTAGCCATATCTAGCTCACATATTTGTATGTGCATGAGATAGATAGTTGTGAGCGCTAAGAAAGGTTTCCTTACCATGTCCTAGTTACTTCTTGTAATATTTGTTTTTTTTAGAACTCTATTTTTGTATTGTAGATTTTCTTCAAAAATCATGTTCAATCTTTGCATATTCTGAGAAAAACATTTCTAGAAGTAAGTAGTATTGTGTTTGTACACCTATTGAAGTCCATAATTTCTATCACTTGGAGGGATTGGATCTTATACTTCCATTAAGATGGTCATTAAGTGTAGTTTATGTGTGCAAAATCTCTCAAGTTCAATCATCAAGAGTTTAGAGAACCATCCATTTGAGTAAATAGTGGGATTTCGAGTGTGCCTATGAGGACACCTATGCTTCAAGGGTGCATTGGAAAGGTAGTTCCTCTCCTATAAGTGCTATAAGAGCTTTTAGGAATACAAATGAATTCAAGGAGGACAAAGAGAAGTCATTGAAGAACCTAGAAATAAGGAGAATTGCTGGATCAAGTTCAAGAGCACACTTTAAGCAAAGGGGAGTCTACTAGTGAAGGCAAAGAGCATCAACCTCATCTATATGGAACTTTTGGAGTCCTATGTTAACATCCTTGAGCTTGATGAAAAGGAGCTTGTCATCCTAGATATGAGAAATAGATAGATAGATATGCAACTTTCTCATCTCCATCATCGTTTTTATCTATGCATATATATGTGTGCAGCTCTATGTGTTTGTGAGTGTGTATGCATGGAAAGGGATACATGGGAAGCATATCTTGCTTTGATCTATTACATTGAGAATATCTCAATCAATCAATAATCTACTCTAGCATATCAATATCACATTTTTGTTTGATCTTCTTCACCATGCTTATAACCTAATTTCCATAATATATATAACGCTTATTTTAGCAATGCATTTTAGATTTCTTGTACTCATATTTTGATTGTTTGTGTATCATGATTTGGGCGACACCATCATGATCCTTATTTACACTTTTCTTCATTTTCTATACCAAGATGTGATATTTTTAGTTCTTGCATACACATACTCTTTGACTAAGCTTCTCTCTCTCTCTCCCATACACATGAAAAGATGTACCAAAAAAAGGTGCCTCTTTTTGATACATCTTGATTGATCGTACATTACTCTAATAAATGATTGCACTCCATTGGCTATGTGACTTGCTAAACATGTGAAAAGTAAATATATCATGTAACTAGAATAACGTTTAGTGAAGTCACGGTCTTATACAACCTGATTTAGCGTGTCCATTTCTCATATAAATTGAGAGGGATAATCAAAACAACTAGATGTCGGGAGAATTTGGCTACACCGAGGCAATAAAAAAACTATCAAAAAGAAATCTTGTGTTATATAAACACATGATGTCTGTATATTAATATGCATTTATAATCGTAGTTTTCATGCGTGAGTAATGTTTGGCAACATAAGTCCAATGCATGAATTCATTGTGAAAGCATATTATTTGTCTACTACCACCTTCTCATCTACTTTCTCATTTTAAATATTTTCTAGTCTTCCCCCTTCCAATGCATCTCCATATCTTCACTCAATCTCTCTCTCTCTCTCTCTCTCTCTCTCTCTCTCTCTCTCTCTCTCTCTCTCTCTCTCTCTCTCTCGCTCTCTCTCTCTCTCTCTCTGTCCCCAATACATTACCTATTTGACTGATCTTGAGGAGGCAAAAACTATGCCAAAATGGCTTGTGCAGAATGAGCTTGTCTCGTTTGATGAAGCATAAAATTCAAAAAATTGGATGGATGCTATGCAATCTAAATATGATGCTATCATGAAAAATGGTAATTGGCCTTTATGTGACTTGTCTCCTCGCGAGAAGGCCATTGGCACTAAGTGGGTATACAAGTTGAAGCAAAAACGTGATGGAATAGTTCATAGGTATAAATCTAGGCTCATTGCAAAGGGTTATGCATAGGAAAGAGGTATTGATTTTGATGGAACCTTTGCGAAATCACTGTATCGACTGTAAGATTACACCATATATCGGCAAATGACTAGGGTGATGCTAATATGTTTAGTAAACATAGTTCGCCTAACAGTAAACATTTTGCACTAAAGGTTTTGCTTAACCTTAATGGTAAACTAACCCATCCAATGACTACTGTTCGTAGCATATGTGCACTTACAACTCATCATGGTTGGAATATACATTAGCTGGACATTAAAACTACATTTTTGAATGGTGATTTGCATGAAGACCTGTA
Organism: Ceratopteris richardii; assembly: GCA_020310875.1. Lineage (NCBI taxonomy): Eukaryota > Viridiplantae > Streptophyta > Polypodiopsida > Polypodiales > Pteridaceae > Ceratopteris > Ceratopteris richardii. The sequence goes on from MU260462.1 coordinate 63,635, forward strand.
TGTTTTGTAGCCCCCTTGCTTTGTGCAAAAAGGGCATGAAAACCATGTATGCACGTTAAAAAAAGGCGTTATATGGTTTAAATCAAACACCATGTGCTTGGTATGAAAAGATAGAAGCCTATCTAATTGCAAATGGTTTTGAGAATAGTCCAACCAAGAGCAGCTTATATGTTAATCGTGTTAATGATGTGCTTTTGATCATTGTTGTGTATGTTGATGGCATGAGCAGATGCTGCTCATTGGTCCTCATGAGAAGTATATTGCTGATTTTAAGGCTGATTTCCATGCCTCATTTGAGATGTGAGATTTGAGGCATTTGCATCATTATTTGGGCATTCAGTTTATGAAAGTTGATGGTGGAATAGCTTTGTGTCCAATGAAATATATTGACACATTGTCGTAGAATTTTGGCCTTGACAACTATAAACTTATTGCCACTCCTATGGAGATAGGTTTACGATTGAGTCTTCATGATGCTAGAGATGCATTTGATGCCATTCTCTATCCCTAGGCTCTTGGATGCTTGATTTACTTATGCATTACTTGGCTAGGGATTCAATTTGCTATCGCATAGATGAGTAGGTTTATTCATTGCCTAGCTATCAAGCATTGGCATGCGGTTAAACATATATTTCGCTACTTGAGTGGTACCCAGTTACTTGGATTGTTTTATCCCAAGGGGGGATCACTACTACTAGTTTTACATGCTTTTTTTTATTTTGATTGGGCTGGTTGCTATGAAACTTGTGTGTACACTACTGGCTTTTCCTTCATGCTTGGTAGCTCATCTATATCTTGGTTGAGGAAGAAGTAGCCTACTACGGCCACTTCGAGTTATGAGGCTGACTATAGGGCAGCTTTCAGAGTGTGTGTTGAGTGTGTGTGGCTCAAATGCCTTATGGCTGATTTGGGTGTTGATCATTCTTCTATCACCACCATCTTCACTGACAGTCATAGCACATTGGCAGTTTTGAGGAACCCTGTGTTCCATGCTCACACTAAGCATATTCAGGTGCATTATCATTATGTCAGGGAGAGGTTCTCCACTGGAGAAATCATCTTGGCATATGCGCCCATGTAGGAGAACATTGCATACCTTTTCATGAAGGCTCTGCCTAGGGAGAAGTTTGAAGCTTTCCAGAAATCTTTGGGCTTACTTCCTTTTGTGGATTGATTCCACATAGCTTGGCATTTCCTTATACATGAATGCCAGCTCCTTGTTTGCTGCATCACTCCTAGGGGGGATTTGTTGATATATCTAGGTAGCGATGTGTGTGAACACACTAGGACCACTAGGGCACTTTTTTCCCTCTTTAGGAGGTTTTTTCCCATGGCTTGTATATACGCCTATAGTCCTAACGAGATACATGTCTTTGTATATATTCTACTGGTAATACATTAAGTGTTGTGTGTTCTGCGCCAAGCTTCTTCTTCTTCTCCTTCCTTGTGTTGCTCACGTGCTTCTACAAACCTCAAACTCAAGCAACTATCCAATCAAAGCTGTTGTGCAATGGTTGAAAGTGCCATTGGTGTACCAAATTTTTCAAAGTTGGAGGATTAAGAATAATTGAAATAGGGATTACTCTAGGATTTGAGCTAATGGCATCAACAACACCATCTTAATTATATAGATTTTTAACATATGTAACTTTGAAAGGATGTATTTCAACACTTTTCCTAATATTCCATATTTTCTTTGCAACCAACATATAATTCATCATGTAAGCCTATAATGGGTAGTTGGAATAGTTCAACTTATCATAAAAAACAACATATAAATGAATCATTGTTTTCAAGCTTTGGAAATCTCTTATACTTTTTTTGAAGTGTATAGTTGATTTAGTATGCTTACTAGTGTTTATCAAAATTTGCAAACATGAGGAAGGCTATGCTTGTCATTGTCCTTGTGAAGAAGAAAATTAATCTTATACTAGTTGTTCTGAATATGAAAGAAATAATGCACAAAAGCAAGACATGAAACATGAATATTCTTAGGAGCACAAGATCAACCTTAGGATTAAGTTCTGAATGTACAATTACAAGTAGATCTTGTGGGTTATGGGAATATATATAATTAGAAGGAGAAAACCATCTTAAAAGAGGAGAAATGTACCGGAGTAGTGCTCAAGTGTTTTCACACACACATATCACTTCCAAGATATTATACCCATATATTCCATTTTTAGCCTTTGAAATGGAAACTTTTTATCTCTTTTCCCTTAATTGTTTTTCCAATATTGCAAAATGAACTTGCAATTGTAATCCCTTTTTTATGCACTTTCTATTTCTAGCATAGTTTTCTATCGATTTCTTTTCTCTACATTTTAAGGAATAATATTCTATTGAGAGATTACTTATACATTTATTGCAACCATTAAAAAATTCACTCTAACGGTTATATTTCTCTAGCAATGCCATTATTATCATGGAAATTTTATAAGACTTCATAGCTAGTAAGTGGATTGGAATATATAATTTCTTCATTTGAGAGAGAGAGAGAGAGATAATATGGAGATGCACTAAAAGGAAAAGATTTTTAATGAGAAACTAGATGAGAAGGTGGTATTAGACACACTAATGATTTCACAATCAATTCATGCATTGGACTTACCCTGCCAAACTTTATTATGCAAACATTATGTGTTTATATAACACAAGACTTCTTTTTAATAATTTATTTATTTATTTATTAGTTGTTTTGATTATCCCTCTCAATATATATGAGAAAAGGAGACGCTAAATGAGGTTGTAAAAAACACTTTCAATAAACGTTATTCCAATGACATGATATATTTACTTTTCTAATGATATAATGATGCGCAATATACTCCTCATTTCTTTCATCATATAGTATGGTAAGAGTATCCTAAACATACCTACTTGTGTCCTCTCTCTCTCTCTCTATATATATATATATATATATATATAAATATATATATATATATATATGTATATATATATATATATATATATATATATATATATATATATATATATATATATATATATATATATATATATATATATATATATATAATTAAGGCACTTGCCTATGCATCTATGCTATCCAATCAAAGTTGTTGTGCAATGGTTGAAAGTGTCATTGGTGTACCTTAATTATTTAAAGTTGGAGGATTAAGAGTAATTGAGATAGCGATTAGTCTAGAACTTGATCCAAAAACATCCTCAACACCATCTTAATTATATAGATTTTTAACATTTGTAGCTATCTGTGAATGTATTTTAACATTTTTCCTATTATTTCATATTAGCTTTGCAACCAACATATAATTCATCATGTAAGCGTATAATGGATAGTTGGAACTATTCAGCTTATCCTCAACATCCAACATGTGAATGAAAATATGAGTACAAGAAATCTAAAATGCATCGCTAAAATAAGAATTGCATATGTTACCGAAATTAGGTTATACACATGGTCAAGAAGAAAAAATGTGATATAAATTCATTGGTTGAGAGATTGGCAATCTAACGATGGATACGTGAAAGTGGCTCAAGGATGTTAAATAAGGAGTTCAAAAATTTTTAGAGCTCATGCAGGATAGCTCAAAAGTTTCTCGATAGCTTAACCTCCTCCATTCCATAAACAAGAGTGCCCAAGCATCTCAATTTATCAAAGCAAGGTCCTAGAACTTGATGAGATTGCAAAATAGGTGAGGTTTTCAATTAATTTTAGATATATATACATAGGGAAATTTTTGGGAACGTGAAATTATCCTAAACTTCTTTCAATTGGCTATCATTTTACATAGGAGAGGATGATTTCTATAGAAGAGATAAAAACACACATACGAAAATGCACATGAAGAACATGAGGCATAGAGAAAGTTGAATATACTCTCTTCTCTCTCTCTCACACGCACATGTGGGATGTGTGCAAGTCCGTCTTTACATTCTTAAAGTGAGTAGTTTCTCTCTTTCTCTCGCACAGACAGAGGCATACACATACAAATAGACACATGAAGATTAGGAGGGATAGGAGAAAATCGGATATGCTCTCTGCCTTCTCTCTCTCTCATACACACACACAGACACATACCTTCTCTCTCCGACATGTGTGCAAGCCCATCTTTACATTCTAAAACTGCATAGTTTCTATGCCAATATTTATTCTAAAACTACGTAGTTTCATTGATTTTCAATGAAAGACACCAAGTAATGATTTAATACGACAAGAGGCACATTGACAAAACCCTTCACAATTGAAATCTCTAGTAAGCGTTTATCTCCCAAAACCATTTGCTCCTTTAAATCCTCATCTATTTGAGAATCCCTCTTTAAGGTAAGAAATATGCTCCTCATTTCCTTCATCCTATAGTATGGGAAGAGTATCCTACGCATACCTAGTTGTCTCTTATATATATATATATATATATATATATACATATATATATATATATATATATATATATATATATATATATATATATATATATATATATATATATATATATATATATATAGACACACACACACACTTGTCTATGCATCTAAGCTATCCAATCAAAGTTGTTGTGCAATAGTTGAAAGTGCCATTGGTGTACCTTAATTATGCAAAGTTGGAGGATTAAGAGTAATTGAAATAGGGATTATTCTAGGACTTGATTCAACAACAACATCAACACCATCTTAATTATATAGATTTTTAACATATGTACCTATGAGAGGATGTATTTCAACATTTTTCCTAATATTTCATATTCTTTTTGCGACCAACATACAATTCATCATGTAAACCTATAATGCTTAGTTGGAACAATTGAGCTTATCCTCAACAACCAATATGCGAATGAACCATTGTTAAAAATCTACGTATGTTAAAAATCTATATAATTAAGATGGTGTTTTTGATGTTGTTGGCTCAAGTCCTAGAATAATCCCTATTTGAATCACTCTTAAACCTCAAACTTTGAATAATTAAGGTACACCAATGGCTGTTTCAACCATTGCACAACAACTTTGATTTGATAGAATAGATGCGTAGGTAGGTGCCTTATACACACACACAGATATGTATGTATATATATATATATATATATATATATATATATATATATATATATATATATATATATATATATATATATATATATATATATATATATATATATATATATATATATATATATATGTGTGTGTGTGTGTGTGTGTGTGTGTGTGTGTGTGTGTGTGTATGTTTATTTATTGAAGACAATTAGGTATGCTTACGATACTCTTCGTATGCTATATGATGAAGGAAATGAGGGGTATATTGCTTACCTTCAAAACTAATGAGGGAGTTTAGATGTAAATATAGCTAATTTAACGGATAGGATTGTCAAATAGATGAGGATTTAAAGGACCAAATGGTTCTAGGAGATAAACATTTACTACAGATTTCAATTGTGAAGGTCTTTTTCAATGTGCCTCATGTCTTATTAAATATTTACTTGGTGTATCTTGTTGAAAATCAATAAAACTTAGTACTCTTGCACCTTTGAAATGAATTCCATGTGGAGCAATGAGAAGCAAGGCCTTAGCCACAAGACCTTGGGTTTAATTTTTAACTTAAATTCCTCTTCATAGCAACAAAATTGCTTCTATCACACTTAGGTGAGATACAGCATATAAATGTAGAAAAAGTGATTCCTAACATATATAGAATCTTTTGAAACTTATATGTACACATATTTTACTTTGAATGATGTATCCAATATGTCGGTAAGCTCTTTGAGAGATTGAATAAGCTAGTAGATCCCTTGCTTAGCAAGCCTCGTACTTGGTTGAAAGATTTCATCCAGCTTCTTGTAGCCATAACTAACTCACATATTTCTATCCACATGAGCTAGATAGCTATGAGTGTTAAGAAAGGTTTCCTTATCATGTCCTGGTCACTTCTTATAATCTTTGGATTTTTAGAAATCTATTGTTGTATTCTGAATTTGTGTCAAAGCTGATGTTCAATTTTTGCATACTCTGAAAAAAAAAACATTTCAAGAAGTGAGTAGTGTTGTGTGTGTATGCCTAATGAAGGCCTCACATGTAACAAGTTCTTGTTCAATAAATATTGGCATAGAAACTACGCAGTTTGAGATTGTAAAGATGGGCACGCACACATGTCGGCGATGTGTGTGCCTATGTGTCTGTGTGCATATGAGAGAGAGAGAGAAGGCAAAAAGCATATCCAATTTTCTCCTATCCCTCCTAATCCTCACGTGTCTCTTTGTATTGGTATGCCTATGTGTGTCACAGAGAAAGAGAGAAACTACTCACTTTAAGAATGTAAAGACAGGCTTGCACACGTCCCACGTGTATGTGTGTGTGAGAGAGAGAGAGAGGGAGAGAGAGAAGAAAGTATATTGAGCTTTCTCCTCTGCCTCATGTTCTTCATGTGTGTTACTTGTTTATAGAACGAAGGAGGTTAAGCTATCCAAAAACTTATAAGGTCCAAAAATTTTTGGAGTCCTGATTTAACATCCTTGAACTTCATGAAAAGAAGCATATGCCACTTTTTTATATCCATCGTAGATTTTATCTGTGGATATGTATGCAACGATACGTGGAAAGGGATACATTTCAAGATCACATTTTTGTTTTATCTTCTTTGCCATGTTTATAACGTAATTTCTGTAACATATGCAACTATATCAGTGTGTCAACTATAAATGTTTTCCTATCTTCCGCCTCTCAATACATCTCCATATCTTCGCTCAATGTCTCTCTCTCTCTCTCCCCAATATATTACATTCTTGACTAATCCTACTAGCACCCCGATAGAGAGATTTGTTTTCGAGGTTGCAATTAATGTATAAATACATGTGTGTGAAAATACTTGAGCGCTACTCAGGCACCTTTTTCCTTGTAATTATATATATTCCCATAACCTTGAGTGCCTACTTGTAATTGTACATTCAAAACTTAATCATAACTTTGATTTTGTGGTCCTAAGAATCTTCTTGTTTATTGTCTTGCTTTTGTGCATTCTTTCTTCCAAATTTAGAACAAGTAGTATTAGATTAATGTTTTTTCTTCTTGAGGCTCATGACAAGCACACCCTTTCTCATTTTTACAAATTTGGTTAAACTCTATTAAGAAGAGAGATCAATTGTGCACTTCAAACAAAGTGTAATAAATTTTTTATAGCTTGAAGAAAATGGCATATCAATATCACATTTTTGTTTTATTTTTGTTTATAACCTAATTTTCGTAACATATGCAACACTTATTTTATTGATATTTTCATTGTTTGTGTATCATGATTTGGATGACACCATCAAGTGACCAGATGTTTGTTTACATTTTTCCTCAGATGTGACGTTTGAGGGCAAACAAGTTAAAAGTTTCCATTTCAAACTTTCAAGGCAAAAACTTGCATGTCAATGCAGTATACATGAAGATATTTTAAAAGTGTTGTGTGTGTGATAACACTTGATCACTACTCAGGCACGTTTTTAAGATGGTTTTTAACTTCTAATTATATATATTCCCATAACCTTCAACGCCTACTTGTAATCGCACATTCAAAACCGAATAATCTTGTTTGTTGCCATGCTCTTGTGCATTCTTTCTTTCAAATTCTGAACAACTAGTATTAGACTAATGTTTTTCTTCTTGAGGCTCATGACAAGCACATCCTTCCTCAGTTTTGCAAATTTTGATAAACACTAGTAAGCACATCCTTCCTCAGTCACAAACAAAGTATAAGAGGTTTTCATAGCTTGAACACAATGGTTCATTCACATGTTGGTTTTTGAGGATTACCAGAACTGTTCGAACTAACCATTATAGGCTTACATGATGAATTGCATGCTGGTTGCAAAGCGAATATGGAATATGAGGAAAAGTGTTGAAATACATACTTTCATACCTACATATGTTAAAAATATATATAATTAAGATGGTGTTGTTGATGTTGTTGGCTCAAGTCCTTGAATAATCCCTATTTGAATCACTCTTAAACCTCAAAATTTGAATTAAGGTACACCAATGGCACTTTCAACCATTGCACAACAACTTTGATTTGATAGAATAGATGCGTAGGTAGGTGCCTTATACACACACACATACACACACACACACACACACACACACACACACACATATATATATATATATATATATATATATATATATATATATATATATATATATATATATATATATATATATATATATATATATATATATATATATATATATATATATATATAGATGCGTGTGTGTGTGTGTGTATGTTTATTTATTGAAGACAACTAGGTATGCTTACGATAGTCTTCGCATGATATATGATGAAGGAAATGAGGTATATATGATTGTCAAATAGATGAGGATTTAAAGGACCAAATGGTTCTAGGAGATAAACATTTACTAGAGATGTCAATTGTGAAGGTCTTTTTCAATGTGCCTCATGTCTTATTAAATCTTTACTTGGTGTATCTTGTTGAAAATAAAAAAACTTAGTACTCTTGGACCTTTGAAATGAATTCCATGTGGAGCAATGAGAATCAAGGCCTTAGCCACAAGACCTTGGGTTTAATTTTTAACTTAAATTCCTCTTCATAGCAACAAAATTGCTTCTATCACACTTAGGTGAGATAAAGCATATAAATGTAGAAAAAGTGATTCCTAAAATATATAGAATCTTTTCCAACTTATATGTACACATATTTTACTTTGAATGATGTATCCAATATGTCGGTAACCTCTTTGAGAGATTGAATAAGCTAGAAGATCCCTTGCTTAGCAAGCATCGTACTTGGTTGAAAGATTTCATCCAGCTTCTTGTAGCCATAACTAACTCACATATTTCTATCCACATGAGCTAGATAGCTATGAGTGTTAGAAAAGGTTTCCTTATCATGTCCTGGTCACTTCTTATAATCTTTGGATTTTTAGAAATCTATTGTTGTATTCTGAATTTGTGTCAAGGCTGATGTTCAATTTTTGCATACTCTGAAAAAAAAAACATTTCAAGAAGTGAGTAGTGTTGTGTGTGTATCCCTTGTGAAGGCCATAATGTGGCTTCCTTGGAGGCATCGCTTCGCCCCCTATGTGAAGATTGTATTTAGTATGTTGCCTCACATGTAAGAAGTTCTTGTTCAGTAAATATTGGCATAGAAACTACGCAGTTTGAGATTGTAAGGATGGGCTCGCACACATGTCAGAGATGTGTGTGCCTCTGTGTCTATGTGCATATGAGAGAGAGAGAAGGCAAAAAGCAAATCCAACTTTCTCCTATCCCTCCTAATCCTCACGTGTCTCTTTGCATTGGTATGCCTATGTGTGTCACAGAGAAAGAGAGAAACTACTCACTTTAAGAATGTAAAGATAGGCTTGCACACGTCCCACGTGTGTGTGTGTGAGAGAGAGAGAGAGGGAGAGAGAGAAGAAAGTATATTCAGTTTTCTCCTCTACCTCATGTTCTTCATGTTTGTTTTTGTATGTGCATTTTTAATAGTGTACTAAGAATTATTCATTATTTTGTATGTGCCTGAGGTGGGTCTCGATGTCCCTTGAGTAGAACAACTATCTTAACTCTTCTAAAAAATCATCCTCTTATATGCAAAATTATAGCCAATTGAAAGAAGTTTAGGATAATTTCACATCCCCCAAAATTTTCTAAGTATATATCTAAAATTAATTGAAAACCTTACTTGTTTTGACCTTACTTTGATAAAATGAGATGCTTGGGCACTCTTGTTTATAGAACGGAGGAGGTTAAGCTATCCAAAAACTTATAAGCTATCCTTCATGAGCTCTAAAAATTTTTGGAGTCCTAATTTAACATCCTTGAGCTTCATGAAAAGAAGCATATGCCACTTTCTTATATCCATCGTAGTTTTTATATGTGGACATGTATGCATATCTCCCTTCTACCTATTAGATTGACAATCAATATCAATATGCATATCAATATCACATTTCTGTTTTATCTTCTTTCCCATTTTTATAACGTAATTTCTATAACATGTGCAACGCTAATTTTAGCACGCATTTTAGATTTCTGGACTCATATTTTCATTGTCTGTGTGTATCATCAGTGTGTCTACTACTACCTTCTCATCTACTTTCGCATAACAAACTCATTTAGCAATACACGCAAAACGTTTGAGGGCAAATGGGTTAAAACTTTCCATTGCAAAGGCGAAAATTTGCATGTCAAAGCAATATACATGAAGATAGAAATATTTATTTAGGATTTTCTTCAATATGTCAGTATTATACCTTGAAAGTGGTGCATGTGTGAAAACACTTGAGCACTATTCATGCACCTTTTTCCTTTTTTAAGAGGGTTTTTTCCTACTAAGAGCTGGTCCCATGGTTCCAGACACTCCAAGATCAATTTCTGAAGCATATTTGGCAGAGTCTTATTGGTACTCTCAGCCAGACCGTTGGCACATGGATAGTAAGGCGAGCTGAATTTGTATACAATATGGAAAGTCTGAGTCAGCACTTGCATTAAGTGGTTTGCAAAATGTGTACCTTGGTCCATTACTATTGCCTGAGGTAATCCATATCGGGGGAAGACATCCTTTATCAAGCATTTGGCCACCGAAACTGCTATGGCAGAACGTAAAGCCCAAGCTTCCGCCCACCTAGTGGCATAATCTATACAGGTCAAAATATATCGATTGTTGGTGAGGGTCATTGGGGGTGCAATTGGGCCAATGAAATCTAAACCACACTTTTGAGAGGGCTCTAGAGGGAGGACAGGTTGAAGAGGAAACAAATGGTGCTGCAAGGGCTGTCCAGACCGTTGACAGACATCACACTGCTGCACAAATTTAACAACATCTCTATACATGGTAAGCCACCATAGCCCACTTTGTAAGATTTGTGATGAGTGAGATCAGCTGCGAAGTGTCCTCAGTGGGTGATGAGTGATCCATGGAAATAACTGATGCCGATTCATGTGGAGGGATACATCTGAGTAGGACACCAATCTCATCGATGTAATACAGTTGACCTACAATCAACTGGAATCGTCGATTGTAGACTGCAATTTTTTGGTGCATAGCAGTGGGAGTATTAGGAGGTAGACAACCATCAGTAAGAAAAGTCATTAACGTATCATAGTATGCAGGGGCAACAAGAAGTTCTGTAGAGTCGTCAGAGGGTGCATCGGTTACATAAATAGCTGGCATTGTGTCATCGACGCCTTTCGGAGTCTCACCGGAATCAAGTCAAGATAAAAAGTCCGCCAAGACATGTGTCGTACCTGGTCGGTGGATAACTTCATAATCAAACTCCTGTAATAGTAAGACCGATCATGCAAGTCCAGCACCTAAGTGTTGTTGGCGAACCAAATACACCAGTGCGGCATGATCCACATGGAAAGTGAATCTGCATCCCAACAAGTAATGAACTTCTTAACAGAGTATACCAGACCAAGCCACTCTTGTTCTGTCACGGAGTAATTCCTCTCAGTCGGAGCTAATCGATGACTTGCATAGTACATAGGCCCAAACCATTTTTTGGTTTTTTGCATTAGCACACTGCCAATCTCTATGTCTGACGCATCCACAAATACATGGAATGGACGTTCCCAACCACGCACTTGCAGAATTGAAGCTTGCGTCAGTAAGACCTTCAAACAATCAAGTGCCATTTGACACTCATTAGTCCATTCGTACTTTCACGGAGTGCTAGTCATAAGTCGGTTAAGTGGCATCATTAAATGGGCGAGCCATCGTAAGTGTCTGCCATGCCACCTGATCTGGCCAAGGAACTGCATAACTTCTTTTCGGTGTCTTTGGGACTGGTGCCTCCAACACTGCTGCTACCTTATCAAGATCTATCTGTATTCCTTGTTTGGAAATAATATGACTAACCAGCTTCCCATAGGAGACCACAAAGATAGATTTGGTAGGATTCAAACATAATCGATACTCCCCACACTTTTCAAAGCAGCACTGTAAATGATACAGGTGCGCTGAAGTATCTCCAAATAATGAAAAATCATCCAAATAGACTTGCATAAACATTGTCAGGTAACGTGAGAACACTTCCTGCATAGATCTTTGGAATGTACTTGGGGCATTCAGCAAACCGAACCACATTATGGTGCATGCATAGACACCCCAGTTGGTGATGAATATCATGATTTCATTATATTATTTATGGTTGTGAGTACTCACCGAGTTATTCTTATCATTTTTGAGAGAAGTGTTTGACTTTAATCTCATACACACATCTATGCGGAGTATAAAGTTGGTGGTATGGGATATCAAACTTTGTATTCTACCTAGGTGTAGGACAGGTGGTATGGGAGAGAAGTCTCTGAGATTGTATTTTGATATGATTTGGAGTTCATTTGTATGATCTTCTAGTGTCATCTTATTACTAGACAACAGAGGGGCAGTTGAGACAGTCACTCTGTATGTGATCGCAAACAAGGCAAGTCTACAGGCAAGTAGTCTAGAAGCGGAAGGGCAAGGTTTGCACATAAGAACTATGAATAGGCAATTGCATTGAGAAGGAATTCATAGAGTACATACTACTTTATTTGATATGCCTGAGAATAGGCCATGGTTCATACATAGTGTGTATGTGGTGAGCTAGATGCTTAGCCTAGTGAGCTATGAGTGTGCACACATCTACTTACCATTTTTCAGAGTATTCAGTGGACTCATATTATGGTTCTCATTATATCTGGGAGTGCCAGATTATTATAGTAGTTTACTTGAGACACCTTATTCCTAATTAGGAATGATTTGATCATAGTGACGATCAGATGGTGCTCATGGATAAAGGAAGTTTCATCCACTTGGAACATCTTGCATGTTATTATTGAGAAGGCGGTGGTAGTTCCACTAGTTTCTATACTTTCTTAGCACGTCTTTACTTGGCATGATGGACTTAGTTCTAGAGAGTGGATTGGGATTTACTTTATATGAGATATATTTTGGTCCATAGTTGGAATTATTATATATATGATAGATTGAGATTTGGATCCATGGTTTGGATGTCACTGATTGAGATCTTTGTCCATAGTTTGGATGTGACAGATTGATATCTTGGTCCATAGTTTGGATCATTGATTCATAGTTTGGATCATGATGAGATTTTCTTGACTTTTATTTAATTACAGTGAGTAAATCAAGTAGATTTACTTGAGCTTAGAGATGAAGCATAATTTGTAAAAGATTTCCATTTATCTTTGGTAGTTTTCTATAGAGATTCGGTACATAGTCACATTGTTTTGGATTAGCTTAATAGTTTTCATTACTCTAGTGGAGTAAGTGGTTTTGTAGGATTATATCGTATGACTAACTATCAACGGGTATTCCATGGAGATAAGGGCAAGCTGCTGAGGTCTCTACAGGTGACAAGCCATCACAAGTTAGTGGTCAAGATCTAGGCATAGGGAGTCCGAGGATATTCTGAGTACTTATGCTGCTTACATATGGACTCATTGGGCCTCAGAGGGATTCCTATAGTATGCCCAAGGCAAGGACTACTATTTGTTGATGGAAATGCTAGATATAAAGCACAGAAACTAGTGGTCTACTTTTTGAGCATCTAGTATTTCAGACACCTACCACACTCTACTTTTATTATTTGGAATCATAGATTTTGATTCCTAGGTTTATAGATCCTTCTATATCATTGAGGACAATGGGGAACGAGAAGTTCCTTGCTCCGGGGATAGCGAAGGCCAAAAGCCGGAGAGTTCATACGAGGACCTACTGATGATGGATAGATGAGTAGAGGGACCTTAGAGAGAACTCTAGATGGTGACTAGGCAAGAGCTATAAATAGGTTGGGAGGTGAGTCCCAGGCATGTCATTCTCCACTTCTCACAATCCTCCGATACATAGATTGCCGAGACTTTGCCAAATCATTAGCTAGCTGCAACAATTCTTGTAATGTCGATTCATCCATCGTTATGTCGTCACCTACTTCTGCTTCTTTGGTTAGTGGTTCAACCGTGCATGCTGTCGGACTCCAATTATCTGCTACCGACTGTAAGTTTACAGTACCTAATGGGTTAAGGTCCTTATTGGTCTTGAGGAAAGCCTGCTCCTCATGATCAGATAGCCCATCCAACATATGGACTAGCTCTGCTATATATGGACATGCATGGAGATCACAAGGTTGCATAGCATCCAATGGCACGACATACTTTCTATGATTATTTTTAAAAATTAACTCTTGAGCTGACCAATCTTGTATGACCTTTGGCTTGCTTTATCCATGGTCGACCGAAGAGTAAGTTATAGTCGAGGCTAGATTCGGGTAACTCCAAGACTACAAAAGTCATTTTGAATGTAGTTCCATGCAGGGTTATAGGAATATTACGTACTAGTCCAACCGGATGGACTCTGGATTGGTCTGCCATTTGCACAAAGAACTGCACTGGTTCAATTTGGGTCCAGCCCAATTTCTTACAGAGTGGAGCTGTTGGAATATTCACTCCCGACCCTCCATCAATTAAAACTTGTGTGATCTTCTTGTTTTTATAATAAATGGTGATCAACGGTACAGTATGATCCACCGTAGGATCCATCTAAGGTTGTATGGTCGTAGTTGCTGGAGTGCATGAGGGTGTGGGGCTGACCTCCTATTGGAATTGTTGGTGTACGCTAGGAACGAGGGCGAGTAACTGTCCCAAAGGAAGTGTGATTGAGGCCTTAGATATAACGTCCCATACCTGATCTATTTGTGTTGTGGTCATCACCGACTCCGGTTGGGATTCTGCTATTGCTAGGGCGTAATTCTGTACATTTTGTCTTGCATTTGGTACAAAGGCCTGAGTTACCAAAACTAGGTCAGGGAAGACCGTTCGCTCCTTAGTTGTCCATTGACTAGCCTTTGTAAAAATTTGTTGTTGCTCACGAATTCTGGGCTCGAACACTTTAGCTGCTGATTGCAACTATTTACCCGATCTTGTCTTTATTGCGATTGGTTGTGCATCAACTGGGGAAATATAAACCATATTTGTCATCCGATTTTGTCTTTCCTTGTTTCTTTTGACATATTTTGTGGCTTCTTGACAAAATCTACGAACTTGTAGAGAGCACTTTATTCTCTGCATATCCTTTCAAGAGGTATGCTGCTCACTCACCTAGCTTCATTGTTTTGGCCATAACTTCCTCATAGAATATCCAAATCAAGAAATTCAACTTGGTATAGATTCTACACTTTAAGAACTTTCTTTTGATTGGCATAATCTATATTTGGACCATTGCAAGCCATCTCTGAACAAGCTTTTAGATGGCTTTTGACTGACAAAAAAAAATCTCTTTTAGTGAATTGAGTGTCCAATTATGATAATTAGGAGTTTTTAATCATATTTTGAACCATTTTGGATAGGAAAGAATTGTTTTTTTTATATTTTCATCATATTTTTGCTTTCTAATAAATTCATTTGAATACCTCTCGCATAAAAGTTTATAATTTTGCATTATATTTTCTTCCAGTTTTATGAAATCAACATTGGAAGGTGCATGAAAGATAGTTTTTACATGAACTTATCTATGCACATGAACTTATCTATGCACATGAATTTATCTATGCACATGAAGTTATACTAACTTATGTTGATTCATAAAATCATGCAAAAATCTTTTTTGCGTGTTTTAGAATCTTTTGCAGGTATTGAAGGCAAAAAAAAAAGACATTGTAATGAGGGTGTGTAGTGCTCAAGAGCACATTTTGCCAAAGTTTCTTATTTGTAGGTTTCTGGAGTAAAGAGAGTTGTTTTCCAACCACTAGGCTAATGCCTATCATTGTAAAGACTATTATTTTTATTTTTTCAAGCTTCATTTTCTTGGCAAAATGCTGTCGAAAATTTTGTAGCCACATGGCATTATATGCCATGTGAGAACTAGAGTGATGTTGTGTTGTGTGAGAGAGAAAGTCTTCTGTCACCATAGCTAAAAGTATATAATTTTATTGAAGTAGAGAATAATATGCATGAGTGAATGCATGCATACATAGACGATAGGATTGCTAGAAAGTTGAAGTGCATGATGCATTTTCTGTTTATAGAAGATCACTTTTATGTATCACCATGACTGGTTAGGGTGAGCATGAGGTATGTGATTGAGGTACTAGGCATAAGCTAATAAAGCCTTTATAAAGTAAAAGATAAGGTGTATATATCAAGAAAAAATAAGATGTGTTTTATACTAGTAAGGCATGAGCACATAAACTGTTTTTCATGCGAGTCTATATACTTGATATAGAAGTTTATCTCGATTTCGCGCAAGAGTGCTATGATTATTATCATCAATACAAGTATTAAGTTCTTGTATATGATTGGTTGCAATGAGATTAATGAATGTGCAAGAAGCACAATGAATAGAATGAGGTCCATAGATATTCACTTTCACTCAAAGGTGGATACTATGTAAAGAGTTGATTTTTCAACGAGACGATTTGTGATGGTTAATTGATTTGCATTGATCTAAACGATCACTATATGCATGGATATATCTCCATGTCATAATCCATCCAACATAATGAATCATTTTGTTTAATCATAATGATTAACATGTCGCCTCATTTTTAGGTTTGGAAAAAAATGATCGAGCAAATAGTTAGTGAGGTAGCAACCTCACAGAGATTTGGATGCTAATTTTTGACGGAATGCGTTATTGAAAGCACAAGTATCTCGTAGGATTGTCTTTAAGCTGACCAACTTTAAAGTAATTTGGAGACTTTTAGATAGGTCAAGTGACCTCTGCACTAAAAGTGCTGCTAGTAGAGGTAGAGGCTTGAAACAAGTGACATAGCCCTGTTACAAAGGGAATTTCTCTTAATTGGTAGATCAAAATGAAATGATTTTTGTTGGATATGCAATATTAATAGAGGCACTTTGTGCATACTAAGTTTCATTATTTTTACAGATCATTTGATGGGTCAAATAATCTCTCCATATCAAAGTGCAGCCTCTGGAATTTATGAAATGACCAGAGATGATGTCACCTAAAGGTGATTGGTTCTCTTAGCTCATTTACTCAAATTGAGTGATTTTTGTTTCTACACACTTCGAGACAGTTTGTGTGAAATTTCAAGATGAAATTATTCTCCATGTAGGAGATATAAAGAAAAGAATAAAAGTTAGCCTCTACAAATTTTAAAAATTTGGCAGGTATAGAGGCTTAGTATTTTGGTGATTGTGGAATATCCAAATGTCCAACTACTATGAAACATATACCACTACACTTAGATAGGTCAAATGATCTATTCTTCTCAGACTAATCTCTAGAGAGGAGTTTCCAAAGAGTGGTACATGTGATTGATAAGGACATGATATTTTCATATTGGAAACTCCAATTTCAAAAATTTTTGTTGCAGAAGCTACTCCAGTGTAGACCCTATGCTATAACCGAAATTCATGGATTTTGGAATTTCTCTTCATAGTTAGAAGGTATTATAAATGTGCAGGAGTAGTGTTTCTAGGCTCACTTAAGTGCAGGTGTAGCAGAGATAGAATTATACTTTTGAATGAGTACTTGACAGAATTTTGAATTGAATTTTTGTGAGACCAAACTAGATAAGGTAATCTATATTTGCGCACAAGGAAAATGAAATTTGGAATTTTTTGATGAGTCTAAGGGCTTCAAGAAGATGACCCTGTACATTCTCAGAGTTGGTCGTCAAGTGTTTGACCCTTCTAGTAAAATGGTCATAAAACTCTGAGAAAATATCCAAATGAAGTGATTTTTGTGCCTAATGAAAGCTTGAGAATCATGAGGTTGAAAAATTTCATATATTTTGGATAAGTAAAAGTTAGTTAAAACTAAGATTTAATTTGTTGCCGTTCGAAATTGTTTATTCAGGAGGCATTGTTGAAAGGAAAAGACCTTTCACAGGTTTTTTATGATATTTTTTGAGATGTTGTGATCACCATGGGCTAGATATGCCCTAGATACATGTTTTTTGACTATTGGTTTATGTTGACCATTTTCAGTAGGACAAAGGACACTCCGTCGAAATTTTATAGAATATATATATAGTGCCATGAGAGCATGGAACAGGAGAACTTTTCTAGTTGCTCTCATTTCAAATAATTGGATTCATAGAAGTTGTATAAATTCCAATTTATTGTGAGTCAATATTTGATTCAAGATGCATGAGTTGATATTTGATGCAAGCCGCATCCTTCACAACTCTAGTTGAGTTGATTTACTAAATAGTTTCTCAATTCTCAACTCAAGATGAGTTGATGTTTGAGATAGTTATGAGTGATAGAGTCATAGAAATGACTTTAATATTTCCATCGAGGAAAGGAAACACTTCAGGAACACTTTATGATTTCATTACATTATTTATGGTTGTGAGTACACTTCATGATTTCATTATATTATTTATGGCTATGAGTACTCACCGAGTTATTCTTATCATTTTTGAGAGAAGTGTTTGACTTTAATCTCATACACACATCTATGTGAAGTATAAAGTTGGTGGTATGGGACATCAAACTTTGTATTCTACCTAGGTGTAGGACAGGTGGTATGGGAGAGAAGCCTCTGAGATTGTATTTTGATATGATTTGGAGTTCATTTATATGATCTTCTAGTATCATCTTATTATTAGACAACAGAGGGGCAGTTGAGACAGTCACTCTATATGTGATCGCAAACAAGGCAAGTCTACAAGCAAGTAGCCTAGAAGCGGAAGGGCAAGGTTTGCACATAAGAACTATGAATAGGCAATTGCATTGAGAAGGAATTCATAGAGTACGTACTACTTTATTTGATATGCCTGAGAATAGGCCATGGTTCATACATAGTGTGTATGTGGTGAGCTAGATGCTTAGCCTAGTGAGCTATCAGTGTGCACACATCTACTTACCATTGTTTAGAGTTTTGAGTGGACTCATATTATGGTTCTCATTATATCTGCGAGTGCCAGATTATTATAGTAGTTTACTTGAGACACCTTATTCCTAGTTAGGAATGACTTGATCATAGTGACGATCAGATGGTGCTCATGGATAAAGCAAGTTTCATCCACTTGGAACATCTTGCATGTTATTATTGAGAAGGCGGTGGTAGTTCCACTAGTTGTTATACTTTCTTAGCACGTCTTTACTCGGCATGATGGACTTAGTTCTAGAGAGTGGATTCGGATTTAATTTATAGGAGATATATTTTGGTCCATAGTTGGGATTATTATATATATGATAGATTGACATTTGGATCCATGGTTTGGATGTGACTGATTGAGATCTTAGTCCATAGTTTGGATGTGACAGATTGATATCTTGGTCCATAGTCTGTATCATTGATAGATTGTCATATCGGTATCTTGGTCCATAGTCTGGATCATTGATATCATTGACATATTGATATCTTGGTCCATAGTCTGGATCATTGATTCATAGTTTGGATCATAATGAGATTTTCTTGACTTTTATTTCATTACAGTGAGTAAATCAAGTAGATTTACTTGAGCTTAGAGATGAAGCATTATTTTTAAAAGATTTCCATTTATCTTTGGTAGTTTTCTATAGAGATTTGGTACATAGTCACATTGTTTTGGATTAGCTTAATAATTTTCATTACTCTAGTGGAGTAAGTGGTTTTGTAGGATTATATCGTATGACTAACTATCAGCGGGTATTCCATGGAGACAAGGGCAAGCTCTCGGGGTCTCTACAGGTGACAAGCCATCACAAGTTAGTGGTCAAGATCTAGGCATAGGGAGTCTGAGGATATTCCGAGTACTTATGCTGCGCACATATGGACTCGTTGGGCCTCAGAGGGATTGCTAAAGTATGCCCAAGGCAAGGACCACTATTTGTTGGTGGAAATGCTAGATATAAAGCACATAAACTAGTTGTCTACTTTTTGAGCATCTAGTATTTCAGACACCTACCACACTCTACTTTTATTATATCGAATCATAGATTTTGATTCCTAGGTTTATAGATCCTTCTATATCATTGAGGACAATGATCTTTAGAAGGGGGAGAGAGTGTTATATTCCAGAGATGTACATGGTTGGAGGAACGAGAAGTTCCTTGCTCGGGGGATAGCCAAGGCCAAAAGCCAGAGAGTTCATACAAGGACCTACTCATGATGGACAGATGAGTAGAGGGACCTTAGAGAGAACTCTAGATGATGACTAGGCAAGAGCTATAAATAGGTTGAAAGGTGAGTCCTAGGCATGTCATTCTCCACTTCTCACAATCCTCCAGTACATAGAACAACCGAGGCTTTGCCAAATCATCAGTTGGTTGCAACAATTGTTGTAATGTCGATTCATCCATCATTATGTCGTCACCTACTTCTGCTTCTTCGATTAGTGGTACAACCGTGCAAGCTGCCTGACTCCAATTATCTGCTACCGACTACAAGTTTACAATACCTAATGGGATAAGGTCCTTATTGGTCTTGAGGAAACCCTCCTCCTCGTCATGAGATAGCCCATCCAACATATGGATTGGCTCTGCTATATATGGAAGTGCATGGAGATCACAAGGTTGCATAGCATCCAATGGCACAACATACTTTCTGTGATTATTTTTAAAAATTAACTCTTGAGCTGACCAATCTTGTGCGACCTTTGGCTTGCTTTAGCCATGGTCGACTGAAGAGTAAGTTATAGTCGAGGCTAGATTCGGGTAACTCCAAGACTACAAAAGTCATTTTGAATGTAGTTCCGTGCAGGGTTATAGGAATATTACGTACTAGTCCAACCGGATGGACTCTGGATTGGTCTGCCATTCGCACAAAGAAGTGCACTGGTTCAATTAGGGTCCAACCCAGTTTCTTACAGAGTGCATCTGTTGCAATATTCACTCCCGACCCTCCATCAATTAAAACTTGTATGATCTTCTGGTTTTTATACCATTTGGTGATCAACGGTATAGTATGATCCACCGTAGGATCCCTCTTAGGTTGTATGGTCGTAGTTTCTGGAGTACATGAGGGTGTGGGGCTGACCTCCTATTGGAATTGTTGGCATACGCTAGGAACGAGGGCAAGTAACTGTCCCAAAGGAAGTGTGATTGAGGCCTTAGATATAACATCCCATACCTGATCTATTTGTGTTGTGATCATCACCGACTCTGGTTGTGATTCTGCTATTGCTAGGGCGTAATTATGTACATTTTGTCTTGCATTTGGTAGAAAGGCCTAAGTTACCAGAACTAGGTCAGGGAACATCATTGGCTCCTTAGTTGTCCATTGACTAGCCTTTGTAAAAATCTGTTGTTGCTCACGAATTCTAGGCTCGAACACTTTAGCTACTGGTTGCAACTGTTTACCCGATCTTGTCTGTACTGCGACTGGTTGTGCGTCAAGTGGGGAAATATAAACCATATTTGTCAACGGATTTTGTCTTTCCTTCTTTCTTTTGTCATATTCTACGGCCTCGTTACAAAATCTACGAATATGCCCAACCTTGCCACAAGAATGACAACGAGGGGGTGGGAGAGAGGTACCTTCAGCCGACGTACCCGCATGCCATCAATTTTGATTGAAATTGTTATTGTGCTGACCCCGATAGTTCCTATATCCTTGCTGCTGGTTGGTTCGCAACTGTGGCAATACGTAGTGGTGGGTGGCTGGCCTTGCTCCTGTATTATGGCGTTTACTACAGCTCTACCTTGCACCTTTACATTATATGCACAGGTTTCTGTTCCTGTCGTGTTACAAATGGCGCAATACATTTGGATCAGAGCACATGTGGAACTGGTGTGATCAGGATTCTTACACTTACTATAGTACACTTGTTTGGATGGATCCTCAATCACGTTCTTACTTGCTTTCAACCATTCCAGATCCTCCGTAAACCCTCCAACTTTGTGCTCCAACTATAAGGCCATTGCAATGACAGCGTCCAATGTCATTCTACCTACACAGCGTATGATCATGATTTTTTTAACTATGGATTCAGTCCGTTGATGAACCATTGTGTTATGACATCATCTGGCAGGTTAACATGTGTCACTGGCAGCTACCTCAAGCGAGTTCTGAATAGTGTCGCATACTCCTGGACACTCTAGTGTGGTTTCTATCAATTGTTTTGTAAATAATCAAAAATTTCTACAAGGTTCTTCTTCAAACGAAACCTCTGCAGGAACGCGTCCCTCACATCGTCATAATTACCAAAATGATTAATATCATGTTCTGTCAACCACCTTGTTGCTTCCTTAACCAGCGTGGCCTGAAACACGATGGCCTGATACGCCGGGTCTGGTGGGTGCTTCAACATTGCATAACTGATTTCGAATGTGCGAACATGTGCGTCGGGGTCATCACCCAAAAATCCACTGAATTTTGTATAGGTCACTCCTGTTGGGACTGGTCGAGGTGGTTATGGCTACTATTGTTGTTGTTGTTGTTGCTGGCCAGAAGTACTCATGGTTCCAGTCTACGGGAGTAATATCCCTTTTGTTTGACCACTTTCTGCTACCGAATGCTTGTCGAAGATGTCCGAACTAGCACCCCAATTCAACCGCACTGTCACCGAATGACGTTGAGGTTTCACCAAAAAGCGCTGATCCTTCCCCAAAAAGCATGGATGCCTTACCCAGAAACATGGATCCTTCACCAAAAAATGTGGATCCCTTACCAAGAAACATGGATCCTTCACCACAAAATGTGGATCCTTTACCAAGAAGCATGGATCCTTCATCGTAAAGCACCAGATGTGCACCGAAAAGCAATGAACCTCCACCGGAGAGAACCGAACGCTCATCGAAAAGCCACAAATGATCACTAATAGGTACTGGTCTATCTCCGCACTGGGTCGATGTACACCCATTCACTGGTGAATTGTCTTCTCATGGTAAGGAAGTATCATCGGAACAGATCAGAGTGGTACCGGAACACACCAGAGTCTCACTGGAATGAGTACCTATTTTTGACCGTGAACTGTCTTCTTCTGTACTTGCTTGTCCTTCACTTCTGCTACCGAGGGGTGTTCCTAATACACTAGGTATTGTCCACGGATGTTGGTCGCTTCTATACTTTGGGTAGGACTCACCGGAACAAGTAACCGACATATATCACTTCTTCAACTAGCGGTTACTATTCTCCATTGCTCATCTTGAGTACTACTCTTCCCTTACTCATTATTCCAAATCTGTTTCCATCTTCCCACAGACGGCACCAGTGTTAAACGCGCTTCTGTTAAGACACTTTTAATCTCATTTTTGGGTTCTTGGGGATGGACACGTGTCTGATAGTACAGAGGCCCTTTGTTTAATTTTCACAATTCAACATTCAAATGAGTAATTAACTATCTTCTGATCCAATACTTATCACCACATAGTACGTCTATTAAGCGTAACAGGCAATTACGAATACGCACAAACTGTTAATATTACTCGGAATATTATTGTATTTAATGATTAACAACTGGAAACTTAAGAAACACCATATAGTAATCAGAATTCTGTGAATCTGCAAAACAACAGCTCCAGCGCGATCGCCCACATAGACAGTCTGGCAATCCTCTATCTAACTCCGAACATTGTGCTTGCCTTTTCATTAATCAAAAGAAAGTTACAACTTTTTTCCACACCTTTTCGGTGCGTGTGCATATAAAAAATAAAATTACAATCCAATCCGACGCCTAACACACCCTACCAAATCTCCAACTCTTCAAGCTAAATGTAGGTTCCAAACTAATGACATGAAGCCTATCTGAGCTTTACACAACATGGAGGTGGTTCCTGAAGACATTCAACCTATTTCGACCGAAGAAGCACTCGAAAAAAATCTAAGTACCATGGGTAATGCAATTTCTATTCATTCTTTACTTTGCATGCAAGGTACTATTAATGGTAAAGTTGTTGATATTTTACATGATGATGGTAGTTCACATTATTTTATTTCCCATACATAGTGCAAGATCTTCAATTACATCCACTTCCTTCTATGTATAAAGTTAAGGTTGCATTTCAATGAAATACATATAATGTTAGAAGTTAAGTACATCACGTTCAGATTTGTATCGGTTCATACGTAGATGAACGCACATTCTTAATTGCTCCTTTTCAGTCCTATGATATTATATGTGGCATGCCTTTTCTTCACCATTATAAACCATGCATTGATTATCATACACACACAATGAGTTTTAAGTTTAACAATCAAGATATTTCTTTGTGTGAATGTGTGAGTTCCAACCATTTCCATGAATTAGCCATACTCAAGTAAAACATGCATTTAGGAAAGGTTACAACTCATGTATTGTTTTCGTCAATAAAATAGTTGATTACACACAACTGATTTTCCTTCTAAACTACCACCTTTTAGAGGATCTCTTACCATAGTATAGACTTAAGTCTTGCTAGTTCTCCTCCCCATAAAGCACCTTATAGGCATGGATCTTTACATCAAGAAGAAATAGCTACTCAAGTTAAGTATTTACTTCACAAAGGACTTATAAGACCTAGTTCTTCTCCCTTTGGAGCACCTATCCTTTTAGTAGAGAAGAACAAAAAGATTTATAGGATGTGCATTGACTATAGAGCACTCAATAAGATCACAATTAAAAATAGATATCTATTCCTAGGATAAATGATTTGCTCCATAAACTTCATGGAGCATGTGTCTTTAGGAAAATTGATCTCAAATATGGGTATCATCAGCTAAGAATGACACAAAATGAAATTTATAAGACTACCTTCAAAACTCAAAATGGGCACTTTGAATTCCTATTAATGCCTTTTGGGCTCACAAATGCACCTAGTACATTTGCTTGTATTGATGAATAACATTTTTCTTGATTACCAAGCTTTTGTTCTTGCCTTCTTTGATGATATACTTGTCTATAGTGAGAATGATAGTGACCATGAAAATCATTTAGCAATTTATCTTTAATTTGTTATGTAGAAACAAAATTTATTTCAATCTTGAAAAGAGCTATTTCTTTCAAAAAGAATTAGAGTATTTAGGAAATATTATTTCTAGTCAAGGCATTCATGTAGATCCAAAGAAAATAAAAGTAATTGATGAATGTCATGTACCTAAATCTAAGAATGATGTATGATCTTTTCTAAGGTTAGCTAGTTTTTTTAGAAATTTTGTAAAAGGCTTTTCTTATTTAGCAGTTCCACTTACATTATTATTGAAGGAAAAGTTAAAATTTCCATGGCGATAAGCACAAAAGCAATCTTTTGAAAAACTCAAACATTCACTTTCTTGAGCACTTGTTTTGCAATTAGGATATTTTGGAAAACCTTTCCATGTAGCTACAAATGCTAGTGGTTTAGGTATAGGTGTTCTATTAATGCAAAATGATCATCCCATTGCATTTGAAAGTAGGAAACTTAAACCTTCTGAAAAGAATTATAGTACATATGATCAGGAACTTTTAGTTGTTGTGCATGCTTTAAAAATTTGGAAACATTACCTCATGGGTTTTGAAGTTCTAATCAAAACACACCAGCAGACTATTAAGCATTTATTAAATCAATCATTGATTTTAGATAGACACATTAAATGGGCTTCATTCATACAAAGCCTACGATTCAATATCAACTTCACAAAGCTAATATTGTAGCTGATGCCCTTAGGTGCTTCCCATCTGATGGAGAGTGTTAATCTCCAAAAGAACAAGTTGACCTTGAATTTAGATCACCTCTATATCAAGATCAACTTTAGACTCCACCTAATTTAGAGAATCTTCACCAAATTATCAGAAAATTGATTATTCTGAAAAATTCAGTTTCTTCAGAAAAGTCTGCTGCAGATTAGTCACTCATTGACTAATCAATCCTGTAAAGTTTTTGATTAAACTTTGCACAACACTTCGCCTTAAGGTTGCGCAACTTTACCAAGTTAAATCTCTCAAAATGATTGAGTATACTGTGAGAAATGTGTGAAACACTTTACCTATGTCTGAAACTGCTTCCTTGCAATGGCGACTTTGACACCTGCAACTTCTTAGCACTGGTTCTCCCAACTCTGAACCCGTTTGATCAAGATCTTCTAGCCATAGATAGCTTACCTTCCAACTTAGATTTTGAGCCCTCACTTGTGTAAAACTTTACACTGTGGACTGAGCACTGACCATTTCTTTGAAGATGAAATGTGCGCCAGATTTTTCGACTCTTAGAACATTCTTACATATGAATGTTCCTAATCAAAATTCTCTCAACCTGATTACAATTAACCTCTCAAATTCTAGTCATAGATAGATTAGCTATGGACTTAGACACATGCAGAAGGATTTCTCAAAAGATTAAACACAGAAGGAGCAGACTGCTAAACATCGGGCGCAAGTTTTTCGATTTCTTCAGAAAAATTTACATACAAGTGAGGATGGATGATTCACTCACTTCCAATGTGTCTAATGACACTAATTTCTCTCTCTCTATTCTCTAATCTTCTTCTGCTCTATATGCCCGACATTTTCCAACATATTTATATATGAATATATACAAGTGTATGACTAAAATAAGGTATAAGTCAGCTAATGTACATATGTGTACATATCTTTGGGTATTCTGAATATGTACTTCCTTCAACCATCTGTCTTTGGTTTCTTCTTGACTCCTTGACTTCATTTCTCCATAATTCTTCAATTGATGATTGTCATGCACCAACAACTCCCCCTCAATCATTAATTGAGGTTCTTCTCTATCTTCTTTACTCCAGCCATATCCTTGAATCTTTGTAATTTTGGTCCATCTAGACTTTTTGTCATCATATCTGCAACTTGATCTTTTGTGGGGGTGTGTATGACTTCAATCTCTTTCTCAATGACCTTCTCTCTCAGAAAATGATACTGTATTTCAATATGCTTAGTTCTAGCATGAAATACAGGATTAGCTGCCAAGTATAATGAACTCATATTGTCTCCACAAATAATAGGAGTACTCTGAATCACATCAAAAACTTTCAAAAGTGTCTTTAGCCATATTACCTCTTTTGCAGCTTCCACCATACCTTTATATTCTGCTTCTATAGATGACAAAGCAACTATATGTTGCTTCTTAGAGCACCATGAAATCAATTTGTCTCCTACATAGCACAAGTATCCATGTGTTGATCTTCTATCATCCACATTACCTGCCCAATCTGCATCACTATATATCTTCACTCTTGTATCAGAAGTAAATCCATAGTACAACCCTTCTCTGAGTGTACCCTTGATGTACCTAAGTACTCTTTGTCCTGCAATCCAATGTTCCTTTCTAGGACAATGCATAAATTGTGAAAGCACACCAACTGCATATGACAAGTCAGGCCTTGTTAATGTAGCATAAATCAAGCTACCAACCAAACTTTGATAGAGTTTCATATCTTTGAACTCTTCTCCTCCAAACCTAGACAACTTATGGTTCACTTCCAAAGGTGTAGGTGCAACCCTGCAATCTTCCATTTTAAATTTGGTTAGCAAATTTTTAAGATACCTTTCTTGGGTCACATATACTCCATGTTGAGTATAAGAGATCTCCATTCCCAAGAAGAATGATAGGTTCCCCAAATCACTGATTTTGAACTCTTTCTCCATCTGCTTCTTGATCATTTGTATTCCCTTATCATCTGTTCCTGTAAGTATTATGTCATCAACATAAATACAAACATAAATGAACCCATCTTCACTTGCTTTGACTAGCAAGCTACTATCTGCCTTTGATGCTTGAAATCCAAGATCATTCAAGAATTTTACAAGCCTATAATTCCATGCCCTTGGGGCTTGCTTTAACCCATACAAAGCTCTCTTGAGCTTACACACATAATTTGGACTCACTTGATCTTTGAACCCATCTGGTTGCTCCATGTAGACTTCATCTGAAATGTAACCATTCAAGAAAGCATTTTTAACATCTAATTGAGATAACTTCCAACCTTTGCAAGCAGCAATTGCTATGAGTGTCCTGATGGTTGTCATTTTTGCCACAGGACTATAAGTCTCATCATAATCCACTCCATATGTCTGTGCATATCCTTTCACAACAAGTCTAGCTTTGTATCTAGACACACTTCCATCTGCAAATCTCTTTGTTTTGTAAACCCACTTACATCCAATGATCTTCTGACTATTAGGTTTAGGAACCAAATCCCATGTTTGATTCTCTATCAATGCATCATACTCCTCTTGCATAGCATCTTCCCAATTCTTTTTCCCTTTGGCCTCTTCATATGTAGAAGGGTCTTCATCTGCTTTTACCAAATAAGCATAATCTTTAGTAGTTAAGAATGAAGTGTCATAGCTATACCTTGTAGGTTGCCATTTGTGCCTAGATGACCTCCTAACTTCTGCACTTCTTGAAGTTTCTGGTTCATCACATTCTGGATCAAACCTTGGCCTCTCTTCAACTTCAACCTGCACTTCATTGTTCTCACTTTCATCAAGTAATTGAATCTTTGCTTTACCTTTTCTTTGATCCACTACTTCTTCATCATCTGCATGTACATTATATTTACCTGCATACCAAGTACCTTGCTCATCAAATGTAACATCCTTGGATACAAGGAATTGCTTTGTGGATGGACTCCACAACCTGTATCCCATTTGCTTATCATCATAACCAATGAATACATACTTTTCTGCCTTAGGTTCCAACTTATGCCTCAATTGAGATGGCACATATGCATATGCCAAGCACCCAAATATTCTGCAATGATCCAAGGTAGGTTTCTTACCCCACCAAGCTTCATATGGTGTCATACCCTGCAAAGCTTTACAAGGCAATCTATTAACCAAATAAGTAGCTGTGTTTACAGCCTCTGCCCACAAATAATTTGGGCAATTCTTCTCTTTCATCATGGACCTTGCAAATTCAACAAGTGTCCTGTTTCTTCTTTCTGCTACCCCATTTTGTTGAGGAGAATACCTGCAAGTAACTTCTCTCTTTATACCTGCATTCCACAAATAATCATTGAACTCATTTGAAAAATATTCTCCCCCTCCATCTGACCTTAGTCTCTTCAATTTTTGACCTGTAATCCTTTCTGCATATGTATGATAGTGTTTAAATGTATTAAACACTTCTGACTTTTCTTTAATCACATAAATTGTGATCCACCTGGTAGCATCATCAACATATATGACATAATATCTTGAACCATTTATACTAAAGTCCTTTGAAGGACCCCACACATCTGTATGCACCAATTCAAGTCTTTCTGAATACATAAACCCATGCTTGGAATAGGATTGCTTATGAGCCTTACCTAATTGACATGCCTCACATCTGTATGTCATGTGTTGACCTGCAATGTTAGGCATTCCAAGCACTGAATCATTGTTAATCATTTCTTTGATACCTCTTTCATTAAAATGTCCAAGTCTTCTGTGCCAAAGATCCAATTCTGACACCTTCTGCTCTCCATATGTGAACATAGCATGTCCAACATTTCCTTGTACCTTCAATGTGAAGAGCCTTCCTTCTTTCTTTCCTGCAATAACTTGTTTATACCCTTGACTAGGGTCTTCAACATAAACTCCATCATTTGTGAACCTTACCTCATATCCTTTTTCCACAATTTGACCTACACTGATCAAATTCTTTGGAATTGTGGGAACATAAAGTACCTTACTCAGAAGAGTGCTCCCATCCTTAGCTTTGACTGAACCAATTGACTTTACCTTATGCTTTGTATTATCACCTGTCTGAACTGAATGATTAATTGCATTATGATCTAGATCAGTCATCAAAGCAATATTTCCACTCAAATGATTACTACATCCTGAATCAATATAAAACACTCTCATGTCCTCATGTGAAGTTTCACATGTATTCATAATGAGAGTCGAGTCCTCCTTTTGATCTGATGCATAGTTGTAGTAGGTGTTATTATAGGATTGACTTTGGAAGTTTCTTCCACCACCTCTTCCAAAAGAATTCCTACCACCTCTACTTCTGAAGTTTCCTCTCTGAAATCTACCACCTCTTGCTCTTTGATTAAAGTTCTGATAATTACCATTGTTTTGATTATTATGCCAACAATCATGAGATAGATGATTGGTCTTACCACATATCCAACAAGCTCTTGCATTCTCTTTGTTGTTTCTGCCTCTTCCTCTACTTCTGCCATTTCCTCTTCCTCTTATAAAGTTTGCTTGGTTTGATGTACCTTCTTCTTCACCTGATTGTTGCTTCCCTTTGTTGGCTTTCTTCTTGTCTTTAGAATACATTGCATGACCTGCACTCTTATCAACATCTCCTTTGACATCATTCTCAAAAGTTAGCATATGACCTAACAATTGATTCAAATCAGGAGTAAAGTGATCTAATGAAAGTTCTGTAGATAAAATGAAGGGCTTCCACTTCTCATCTCCTCTTAGCCCTGTGAGTATTTGTCTTACCAATTTTTCTTCTTCAATATCTTCATCCACTGCTCCTAAAGAATCTGCAATGTCCTTCATCTTTGTCACATAATCAGAAATTGATTGTGAGGCCTTCTTCTTGAAAGTAGTAAATTCTGCCCATAGTGAAGCCTTCCTTGATTTGGTTGTATTTTGGAAATGCTCCTCCAAAGCATTCCAAATGTCACATGCACTTTCAAGTCCTCTAATGTGAGGAAGCAAATAGTCATTGATTGCCATGTAGATTATGCTCCTTGCTTGAGCATCTTTCTTCATCCAATTCTTTAAGTCTGCAAGCTCCTCCCTAGTTGGAACACTAGGATCTCTGAATTCTGGCTTTTCTTCATCTCCTGTGATGTATCCTATCAGATCTTTGCTCATAAGATGAGCTTCCATCCTCATAGACCATGCAGGATAGTTCTCTCTGTCCAACTTTTCAATTTGGAGGCTATCTCCCATCTTTACTTCACCTGTAGCTTCAAATCTTTAACCTTTACAGATAATGAATGTACCTTTGCTTCGAATGTTGCTCCTTCTGATCCTTTTGATACTCTTTGTATGTCTCCCTTCAAGTTTTCTCCAACCTTTACCCTTCTGCACCTTCAAAAAGTAAAGATTTGTACTTCTGCAATAGTCGGAGTCTTTTTCACTTCAATTTTGACACAACCTGCTCTGATACCACTGATGGAGAGTGTTAATCTCCAAAAGAACAAGTTGACCTTGAATTTAGATCACCTCTATATCAAGATCAACTTTAGACTCCACCTAATTTAGAGAATCTTCACCAAATTATCAGAAAATTGATTATTCTGAAAAATTCAGTTTCTTCAGAAAAGTCTGCTGCAGATTAGTCACTCATTGACTAATCAATCCTGTAAAGTTTTTGATAAAACTTTGCACAACACTTCGCCTTAAGGTTGCGCAACTTTACCAAGTTAAATCTCTCAAAATGATTGAGTATACTGTGAGAAATGTGTGAAACACTTTACCTATGTCTGAAACTGCTTCCTTGCAATGGCGACTTTGACACCTGCAACTTCTTAGCACTGGTTCTCCCAACTCTGAACCCGTTTGATCAAGATCTTCTAGCCATAGATAGCTTACCTTCCAACTTAGATTTTGAGCCCTCACTTGTGTAAAACTTTACACTGTGGACTGAGCACTGACCATTTCTTTGAAGATGAAATGTGCGCCAGATTTTTCGACTCTTAGAACATTCTTACATATGAATGTTCCTAATCAAAATTCTCTCAACCTGATTACAATTAACCTCTCAAATTCTAGTCATAGATAGATTAGCTATGGACTTAGACACGTGCAGAAGGATTTCTCAAAAGATTAAACACAGAAGGAGCAGACTGCTAAACATCGGGCGCAAGTTTTTCGATTTCTTCAGAAAAATTTACATACAAGTGAGGATGGATGATTCACTCACTTCCAATGTGTCTAATGACACTAATTTCTCTCTCTCTATTCTCTAATCTTCTTCTGCTCTATATGCCCGACATTTTCCAACATATTTATATATGAATATATACAAGTGTATGACTAAACAAAGGTATAAGTCAGCTAATGTACATATGTGTACATATCTTTGGGTTTTCTGAATATGTACTTCCTTCAACCATCTGTCTTTGGTTTCTTCTTGACTCCTTGACTTCATTTCTCCATAATTCTTCAATTGATGATTGTCATGCACCAACACCATCCCCAGAAACAAATACTATTTCACTCAATAATATTTTTGTTGTTCATATTCATTCATTTAATGATATGATTCTTACTTATGCATCTAATATGTATTCTTCACAAACGTGGAATGCTTTCAATAATTCTACAACATTTAGTGAGGATCACTACAAATTTCATAATGGGTTCTTGTACTTCCAAGAAAATTAATGCATCACACAAGATTTTAAAGAGTTTGTTATGAAAGAGATGCATGAACCACCATACATGGGTCATAGGGGCATACAAAGTACTATTTCTACATGTAAAGAAGTTTTCTTTTGGCCAAATATGAAAAACGATATTGCACAATATGTTTCCCATTGCATTGTGTGGCAACATTGTTGGTGCATGACAATCATCAATTGAAGAATTATGGGGGAATGAAGTCAAGGAGTCAAGAAGAAAACAAAGTCAGATGGTTGAAGGAAGGACATGTTCAGAAAATCCAAAGACATGTACACATATGTACATTAGCTGACTTATACCTTTGTCTAGTCATACACTTGTATATATTCATCTATAAATATGATGGAAAATGTCGGGCAAATAGAGCAGAAGAAGATTAGAGAATAGGGAGAGAGAAACTAGTGTCATTAGACACATTTGAAGAGAGTGAATTATCCATCCTCACTTGTATGTAAATTTTCTGAAGAAATCGAAAAAACTTGCGCCCGATGTTTAGCAGTCTGCTCCTTCTGTGTTTAATCTTTTGAGAAATCTTTCTGCACGTGTCTAAGTCCATAGCTAATCTATCTATGGCTAAAATTTGAGAGGTTAATTGTAATCAGGCTGAGAGAATTTTGGTTAGGAACATTCATATGTAAGATTGTTCTAAGAGTCGAAGAATCTGGCGCACATTTCATCTTCAATGAAATGATCATTGCTCAGTCCACAGTGTAAAGTTTTACACAAATGAGGGCTTAAAATCTAAGTTGGAAGGTAAGCCATCTATGGCTAAAAGATCTTGATCAAACGGGTTCAGAGCTGGGAGAACCAAAACTAAGAAGTTGCAGGTGTCCAAGTCGCCATTGCAAGGAAGCAGTTTCAGACATAGGTAAAGCGTTTCACACATTTCTCACAGTATACTCAATCATTTTGAGAGATTTAACTTGGTAAAGTTGCGCAACCTTAAGGCGAAGTGTTGTGCAAAGTTTTATCAAAAACTTTACAGGATTGATTAGTCAATGAGTGATTAATCTGCAGCAGACTTTCTGAAGAAGTTGAATTTTTCAGAACATTCAATTTTTCTGATAACTTGGTGAATGATCTCTAAGTTGGTGGAGTCTAAGGTTAATCTTGATATAGAGGTGGTCTAACTTCAAGGTTAACTTGTTCTTTTGGAGATTAACACTCTCCATCAGTGGTATCAGAGCAGGTTGTGTCAAAATTGAAGTGAAGGAGACTCGGACTATTGCAGAAATACAAAACTTTACATTTCGAAGGTGCAAAAGGTCAAAGTGTGAAGAAAGATTAAAGGAAGACATACAAAGAGTATCAAAAGGATCAGAAGGAGCAACATTCGAAGTAAAGGTACATTCATTATCTGTAAAGGTTAAAGATTTGAAGCTACAGGTGAAGTAAAGATGGGAGATAGTCTCCAAATTGAGAAGCTGGATAGAGAGAACTATCCTGCATGGTCTATGAGGATGGAAGCTCATCTTATGAGCAAAGATTTGATAGGATATATCACAGGAGATGAAGAAAAGCCAGAATTCAGAGATCCTAGTGTTCCAACTAGGGAGGAGCTTGCAGATTTGAAGAATTGGATGAAGAAGGATGCTCAAGCAAGAAGCATCATCTACATGGCAGTCAATGACTATTTGCTTCCTCACATTAGAGGACTTGAAAGTGCATGTGACATTTGGAATGCTTTGGAAGAGCATTTCCAAAATACAACCAAATCAAGGAAGGCTTCACTATGGGCAGAATTTACTACCTTCAAGAAGAAGGCCTCACAATCAATTTCTGATTATGTGACAAAGATGAAGGACATTGCAGATTCTCTAGGTGCAGTGGATGAAGATATTGAAGAAGACAAATTGGTAAGACAAATACTCACAGGGCTAAGAGGAGATGAGAAATGGAAGCCTTTCATTTTATCTACAGAACTTTCATTAGATCACTTTACTCCTGACTTGAATCAATTGTTAGGTCATATGCTAACTTTTGAGAATGATGTCAAAGGAGATGTTGATAAGAGTGCAGGTCATGCAATGTATTCTAAAGACAAGAAGAAAGCCAACAAAGGAAAGCAACAATCAGGTGAAGAAGAAGGTACTTCAAACCAAGCAAACTTCATGAGAGGAAGAGGAAATGGCAGAAGTAGAGGAAGAGGCAGAAACAACAAAGAGAATGTAAGAGCTTGTTGGATATGTGGTAAGACCAATCATCTATCTCATGATTGTTGGCATAATAATCAAAACAATGGTAATTATCAGAACTTTAATCAAAGAGCAAGAGGTGGTAGATTTCAGAGAGGAAACTTCAGAGGTAGAGGTGGTAGGAATTCTTTTGGAAGAGGTGGAGGAAGAAACTTCTAAAGTCAATCCTATAATAACAGCTACTACAACTATGCATCAGATCAAAAGGAGGACTCGACTCTCATTATGAATACATGTGAAACTTCACATGAGGACATGAGAGTGTTTTATATTGATTCAGGATGTAGTAATCATTTGAGTGGAAATATGCTTTGATGACTGACCTAGATCATAATGCAATTAATCATACAGTGCAGACAGGTGATAATACAAAGCATAAGGTAAAGTCAATTGGTTCAGTCAAAGCCAAGGATGGGAGCACTCTTCTGAGTAAGGTACTTTATGTTCCCACAATTCCAAAGAATTTGATCAGTGTAGGTCAAATTGTGGAAAAAGGTTATGAAGTAAGGTTTACCAATGATGGAGTTTATGTGGAAGACCCTAGTCAAGGGTATAAACAAGTTATTGCAGGAAAGAAAGAAGGAAGGCTCTTCACATTGAAGGTACAAGGAAATGTTGGACATGCTATGTTCACATATGGAGAGCAGAAGGTGTCAGAATTGGATCTTTGGCACAAAAGACTTGGACACTTTAATGAAAGAGGTATCAAAGAAATGATTAACAATGATTCAGTGCTTGGAATGCCTAACATTGCAGGTCAACACATGACATACAGATGTGAGGCATGTCAATTAGGTAAGGCTCATAAGCAATCCTACTCCAAGCATGGGTTTATGTATTCAGAAAGACTTGAATTGGTGCATACAGATGTGTGGGGTCCTTCAAAGGACTTTAGTATAAATGGTTCAAGATATTATGTCATATATGTTGATGATGCTACCAGGTGGATCACAATTTATGTGATTAAAGAAAAGTCAGAAGTGTTTAATACATTTAAACACTATCATGCATATGCAGAAAGGATTACAGGTCAAAAATTAAAGAGACTAAGGTCAGATGGAGGGGGAGAGTATTTTTCAAATGAGTTCAATGATTATTTGTGGAATGCAGGTATAAAGAGAGAAGTTACTTGTAGGTACTCTCCTCAACAAAATGGGGTAGCAGAAAGAAGAAATAGGACTCTTGTTGAATTTGCAAGGTCCATGATGAAAGAGAAGAATTGTCCAAATTATTTGTGGGCAGAGGCTGTAAATACAGCTACATACTTGGTCAATAGATTGCCTTGTAAAGCTTTGCAGGGCATGACACCATATGAAGCTTGGTGGGGTAAGAAACCTACCTTGGATCATTGCAGAATATTTGGATGCTTGGCATATGCATATGTGCCATCTCAATTGAGGCATAAGTTGGAGCCTAAGGCAGAGAAGTATGTATTCATTGGTTATGATGATAAGCAAATGGGATACAGGTTGTGGAGTCCATCCACAAAGCAATTTATTGTATCCAAGGATGTTACATTTGATGAGCAAGGTACTTGGTATGCAGGTAAATATAATGTACATGCAGATGATGAAGAAGTAGTGGATCAAAGAAAAGGTAAAGCAAAGATTCAATTACTTGATGAAAGTGAGAGTAATTAAGTGCAGATTGAAGTTGAAGAGAGGCCAAAGTTTGATCCAGAATGTGATGAACCAGAGACCTCAAGAAGTGCAGAAGTTAGGAGATCATCTAGGCACAAATGGCAACCTACAAGGTATAGCTATGACACTTCATTCTTAACTACTAAAGATTATGCTTATTTGATAAAAGCAGATGAAGACCCTTCTACATATGAAGAGGCCAAAGGGAAGAAGAATTGGGAAGATGCTATGCAAGAGGAGTATGATGCATTGATAGAGAATCAGACTTGGGATCTGGTTCCTAAACCTAATAGCCAGAAAATCATTGGTTGTAAGTGGGTTTACAAGACTAAAAGATTTGCAGATGGAAGTGTGTCTAGGTACAAAGCTAGACTTGTTGTGAAAGGATATGCACAGACATATGGAGTGGATTATGATGAGACTTATAGTCCTGTGGCAAAGATGACAACCATCAGGACACTCATAGCAATTGCTGCTTGCAAAGGTTGGAAGTTATCTCAATTAGATGTCAAAAATGCTTTCTTGAATGGTTACATTTCAGATGAAGTCTACATGGAGCAACCAGATGGGTTCAAAGATCAAGTGAGTCCAAATTATGTGTGTAAGCTCAAGAGAGCTTTGTATGGGTTGAAGCAAGCCCCAAGGGCTTGGAATTATAGACTTGTGAAATTCTTGAATGATCTTGGATTTCAAGCATCAAAGGCAGATAGTAGCTTGCTAGTCAAAGCAAGTGAAGATGGGTTCATTTATGTTTGTATTTATGTTGATGACATAATACTTACAGGAACAGATGATAAAGGAATACAAATGATCAAGAAGCAGATGGAGAAAGAGTTCAAAATCAGTGATTTGGGGAACCTATCATTCTTCTTGGGAATGGAGATTTCTTATACTCAACATGGAGTATATGTGACCCAAGAAAGGTATCTTAAAAATTTGCTAACCAAATTTAAAATGGAAGATTGCAGGGTTGCACCTACACCTTTGGAAGTAAACCATAAATTGACTAGGTTTGGAGGAGAAGAGTTCAGAGATATGAAACTCTATCAAAGTTTGGTTGGTAGCTTGATTTATGCTACATTGACAAGGCCTGACTTGTCATATGCAGTTGGTGTGCTTTCACACTTCATGCATTGTCCTAGAAAAGAACATTGGATTGCAGGACAAAGAGTACTTAGGTACATCAAGGGTACACTCAGAGAAGGGTTGTACTATGGATTTACTTCTGATACAAGAATCAAGATATATAGTGATGCAGATTGGGCAGGTAATGTGGATGATAGAAGATCAACACATGGATACTTGTGCTATGTAGGAGACAAATCGATTTCATGGTGTTCCAAGAAGCAACATACAGTTGCTTTGTCATCTACAGAAGCAGAATATAAAGGTATGGTGGAAGCTGCAAAAGAGGTAATATGGCTAAAGACACTTTTGAAAGTTTTTGATGTGATTCAGAGTACTCCTATTATTTGTGGAGACAATATGAGTTCATTATACTTGGCAGCTAATCCTGTATTTCATGCTAGAACTAAGCATATTGAAATACAATATCATTTTCTGAGAGAGAAGGTCATTGAGAAGGAGATTGAAGTCATACACACTCCCACAAAAGATCAAGTTGCAGATATGATGACAAAAAGTCTAGATGGACCAAAACTACAAAGATTCAAGGATATGGCTGGAGTAAAGAAGATAGAGAAGAACCTCAATTAATGATTGAGGGGGAGCTGTTGGTGCATGACAATCATCAATTGAAGAATTATGGGGGAATGAAGTCAAGGAGTCAAGAAGAAAACAAAGTCAGATGGTTGAAGGAAGGACATGTTCAGAAAATCCAAAGACATGTACACATATGTACATTAGCTGACTTATACCTTTGTCTAGTCATACACTTGTATATATTCATCTATAAATATGATGGAAAATGTCGGGCAAATAGAGCAGAAGAAGATTAGAGAATAGGGAGAGAGAAACTAGTGTCATTAGACACATTTGAAGAGAGTGAATTATCCATCCTCACTTGTATGTAAATTTTCTGAAGAAATCGAAAAAACTTGCGCCCGATGTTTAGCAGTCTGATCCTTCTGTGTTTAATCTTTTGAGAAATCTTTCTGCACGTGTCTAAGTCCATAGCTAATCTATCTATGGCTAAAATTTGAGAGGTTAATTGTAATCAGGCTGAGAGAATTTTGGTTAGGAACATTCATATGTAAGATTGTTCTAAGAGTCGAAGAATCTGGCGCACATTTCATCTTCAATGAAATGATCATTGCTCAGTCCACAGTGTAAAGTTTTACACAAATGAGGGCTTAAAATCTAAGTTGGAAGGTAAGCCATCTATGGCTAAAAGATCTTGATCAAACGGGTTCAGAGCTGGGAGAACCAAAACTAAGAAGTTGCAGGTGTCCAAGTCGCCATTGCAAGGAAGCAGTTTCAGACATAGGTAAAGTGTTTCACACATTTCTCACAGTATACTCAATCATTTTGAGAGATTTAACTTGGTAAAGTTGCGCAACCTTAAGGCGAAGTGTTGTGCAAAGTTTTATCAAAAACTTTACAGGATTGATTAGTCAATGAGTGATTAATCTGCAGCAGACT
Organism: Ceratopteris richardii; assembly: GCA_020310875.1. NCBI lineage: Eukaryota > Viridiplantae > Streptophyta > Polypodiopsida > Polypodiales > Pteridaceae > Ceratopteris > Ceratopteris richardii. The sequence continues at coordinate 102,219 of MU260462.1, forward strand.
TTCTGAAGAAGTTGAATTTTTCAGAACATTCAATTTTTCTGATAACTTGGTGAATGATCTCTAAGTTGGTGGAGTCTAAGGTTAATCTTGATATAGAGGTGGTCTAACTTCAAGGTTAACTTGTTCTTTTGGAGATTAACACTCTCCATCAAACATGTGAAAAGAAATCATGGTAATCCATTTGGATTATTAATGCCACTTCCCATACCTAATAGACCATGGAAAAAAATTCTTTGGATTTTATTATTGGTCTTCCTACAACTTCATCTCATAATGATATGATTTTGACAATTGTTGATAGATTAAGTAAACATGCATATTTCATTCCTGGAAAAAAGACTCTTTTTGCACCTCAAGCAACTAAGTTATTTGTTAAATAGATTTTTCCATATCATGGTTTTGCAAAAGTTATTCTTTTAGATCGAGGTGTTCGTTTTTGTAATCACTTTTGGGTTGCATTATTTCAAACTTTAGGTTCTAAAGTAGAATTTAGCTCTACATTTCATCTTGAAAGTAATGGGCAATGGTGCAGTTACAAATAGTACTATTTTAGATATATTACATTGTTATTCTTTAGACAATTGAAGTAATTAGGATGAGAAAATTCCTTTCTAACACATAGCACTACTAGATGTGCACCATATGAAATTGTTTATGGTAAAAAGACTCCCACTCCTATTATTCTCGCTCAAAGTGATATACCTATGGCTGATTCCCTTGCAGAAGATCATATTTCTACACTTCAAGAGGTTCATGAGCACATTAAAAAGATTCAAGCATGTTGCATGAATAATGTCAATAAAACGAGTGCTAAATTGTTTAATGAAAATGGCTTTGTATGGTCATGAATGATTAAAAGAAGTTTAAAAAATATTTCATAGAATATACATAATTTTTTTCATATAAGTTTGTTAAAATCATTTAAAGGAACTCTACCACTCATTCCTATTTTAGATGATCCTCCTTTGCTAGAAGAGGAAGCAGAAATTTTAATTCCAGATAAAATACTTGATTATGATGCCACCACTACACGTACACATAATCAATGTCAAAGATATTTAGTTAAATATAAAAATTAATCACTTAAAGAATCTCAATGGATTCACAAGACATCACTAACTCCAGGTTTTGATCATTTGACTTCTGCATATCATTCACAATCACATTAAATTCCAATTTTGCAATTCCATGCATGTGTTTTTACATGGAACATGCTTATGATTGTTCAATGTTGGGACATGTGACTCGCCATCCATGTCTATTTTTTTATTCTCAACTAAGTTCAATTGCTTGTCAACTCGGAGGCATGTTATACTTTATAGAATAATGGAATGTTATATGGATTTTAATGTCTTGAGGGTTTTAACATGATTTGTGTTTTGACTTAGTAGGTGAAGATTCATGAGGGTGTGAATGCACACGACTTATTGAGATATTTTTGAAGATATTTAGAAGAATATTTAGAAGATATTATCCCAATTATTTTTGTAAAAATAATAGATCACTTTAGACAGCAATGTTTTTGTAAAAATAGTAGATATTTGTAAATAAATAACACTATATCACTTTACAAAGTGTGGATTTTTTACATAAAGCAAATTTTCATAAATGAACGCTTTTTGAAGTGCTGCCCTCATGTAGCTTCTATTCATGAAGTAATGAAAAATACCTATGAATACACATGCTCTAATACATGTGTCCATCAGAGTATGTGGGGGAGATTGTACCCAATCTGGTGTCAATTCTCTTGCCTCTTTCTATTCTGCTTATGCTTTTGTGAGATTTCATTTCTGCACTATCCTCTGCATATGTGCATCTATGGATCCGTGCAACATGATTAATCAAGGAATTTTGTAGTGGAATGTGAGAGATAAGAGAGTCGTCTTCATATTATCTCATCACATTAGCAATGAGATGATAGGGCATTTAGAAGATCAATACATCTCTATGAAAGTTTGGGAAACCCTAGAGAGGCTTTACTCCACTTAAATCAAATCCAAGAAGAGTCATTTGAAGAATTGACTCAGAGAAGTTGAGTAAATCACCTAGTAGCCATATAAATGACTATATTTTGAAAATAAAATAGTTCACTGATGCATTGGGCTCCATAGGTTGTCACATAGATGATGATGACCTAGTTACATATAGATAGAATGGTTTTATGGATGATTATAAGTGGAAGTTTTTTACAAAATATGTATATATGAGAGATACTCGTCTTGAATTTGAGAATTTGGTGGCCTTGATGGTCACTCAGGAGATGAATATTGGAGGCTCAAAGGAAAATGGCAATGAAGCACAAGCTTTCTATGATGGTAAAGGCAGAGGTAAAGGAATGAACCAAGGCATGCAAAGAGGAAGGCTAGCGAGAGGATCAAGTGGTGATCCTAATCCAAACTAGCAAATCAAATATTCTTCATCAAGAGGAAATTCCAGAGGAAGAGGAGGGAGTTTCATTAAAAAATACACAACAAAAACTCAAAAGACTGCCTCATTTGTGGCAAGCATGTTCACTCTACAAGGGATTTCTATATATGGGAGAAGATGAATTAAACCTACAAAGTTCAAGGTAACTATGCAACTACTTCAAATGAGAATGAGAGTATGCTAAATATGGTAGATGAGTGACTACAAGACACAAGGTTCAAGCACATGGTACATTGATAGTGGATGCAACAATCACATGAGTTGCAACAAGGAGTTCTTCTCAAACATGTTGGTGCCATCAAAAGAAGGCAATATATATTTTGAAACCTTAATTGATAATTAAAAAATTTTGTGGGTGCCATCGCACATTGAAGGAATACTTTGCTCGTTCATAAATGAAGCCCCCCACATCCTCCCTCGAGGCAAGCGATCGACAAATGGGAACAAAAATATCCTACAGGTAGTTGTATAGGAAAAAGGGAAGATTGGGAAGGTCAACCCAAAGTGGGTAACATGGGGATTTAGACTTGTTTGGGACAAAATCTAGGAACCGCTTAAACAGGCATAAAGTAGATCTCCAAACTTGCCAGGTGCCCACTTGCAGCACTTAAAATGCAATCTCCTCATTCTCGAAGACCAAAAGAAGGTGGCTTGCCATCAAGAACTAGCATTTGATCACTATCAAGCCTCCCAGGAACCACTCCTTATAAAGCGAGAGACGTATGGACTCCAAAGGGGGCCCTGGTCCGAACGATTGGCCAATGAGGCACATTTTTGATAGTTCGTCTTGCTTGACTATCGGGGGAGTGGCACCGGGAAGAATCACAGTTGCCTTGCAAGAACCCATCATTGGTAGGGGTTTCACGTTGCTGAGAACTAAGGAGTAGAGCACACCGGCCATGATAGTTGGACATAGGCCAAAGTTGATAAACCTTTTTGAAATCCTCTTTAAGTCAAACTCTTTAAATACTTGGGATGGTACGTCCCGTGGTACGAAACTGGAATCACTATTGTACTGTAGGAAAGCCCCTAACAAAAAGCAAAGGACCGAACACATCCACACTCGACCAAAATTTGTCCACACCAAGCAAAGAGACTACCATATCACCCAACTAGGAACGCGATACGATACACCCATGATACAATACCAGGATGGAGTGATACAATACCGGGATGGAGTGATACCACCCTAGTGAGAGTGGGAAGCATATCTTGCTTCTATCTCTTAGATTGACAATCAATATCAATATGCATATCAATATGCATATCAATATGCATATCAATATCACATTTTTGTTTTATATTCTTCGCCATGTTTACCTTAGCGATGCATTTTGGATTTCTTATACTCATATTTTCATTGTTTGTGTACTACCAGTGTGTCTACTAACACCTTCTCATCTACTTTCTCCATATCTTCAGTCAATCTCTCTCGCTCTCTCTCTCTCTCTCCAATACATTACATACTTGACTAATCCTACAAAGTTTTGACCAATGAAGCAATTATTTATTCCAATGCACTTACTAGCTTTGCATTGTTATAAAAATTCTATGATAATAATGGCATTGCTAGAGTAACATAACCGATAAGGAGATTTTTTTCAAAGGTTGCAATAGATGTATAAAGCATCTCTCAATAGAATATTACTCTTTAAAATCTAGAGAAAAGAAATCAATAGAAAATTATGCTAGAAATACAAATCATAGGTTAATGGAAATTGCATAAGAAAGTGATTACAATTTCAAGCTCATTTAGCATTACTACCAAAACCTTTAAGGGCAAACCAGTTAATACTTTCCATTTTAGAGGTAAACAAATGCATGTCAATGCAATATACATGTAGATAGAGATATTTATTTACGATGTTCTTGAATATATGAGTATTATATCTTGAAAGTGGTGCATGTGTGATAACACTTGAGCACTATTCAAGCACCATTTTCCTTTTTTTAAGAGGTTTTTTTCCTCCTAATTATATATATTCCCATAACCTTCAAGGCCTACTTGTAATTGTACATTCAAAACATAATCATTGTTGATATATTTAGGTAGTGATGTATGTGAACAGACTAGGACCACCGGGGGACTTTTCTCGCTCTTTAGGAGGTTTTTTCCCCCGGCTTGTATATACGCCTATTGCCCTAATGGGCTACTTATCTTTGTACATTCTAGTGGTAATACATTTAGTATTGTGTGTTGAGCTCCAGGATTCTTCTTCTTCCTTTTGTTGTTCGCGTGCTTCCGCAAATGTCTAACTCCAACAATTGGTATCAAAGTTGGTCGTCGCTTCATCTAGGGCATCGTTGACACTCCTCCGATTGCAGTCTCTGAGTGCACTATCTCACTGCTTGTGCAAGCTATTTCATCTTCTTGTGCCAAAGGTATATACCAATTTCGGTTCGCGAGTATAAGCATCTCAAAGTCTGCTACGGGTCTAGCAAAATTTGTCTCGGTAGTTTTGTTCAACTTTTTGAGATACAGTCAATTTTCTGCATCAAGGTATTTTATTCATCGGCCATGGCTGAAAGCAGTGATGTATTTTGTATGTTGGCTGTTGAGGATAAGTTAGATGGTACCAACTACCTGTTATGGGCTTATATGATGCGACATGTATTGTTGGCAAAAGGACTTTGGAACATTGTGCAGGGTGTTGAAAAATGTCCTATCACACCTACAACTATTACAACTAAAGGTACTGAAGCTGATGCAGAAGGTGTAGAAGATGATGATATTTTGCATATTCATGTTCATACTATGGTTTCTGCTGCACCTATTGTATAGCAGATTTATTGGGATGGTAGAGATGCCCAGGCACATGCATTGATAGCTTTGTATGTCAAAAGTGCCATTATTCCTCACATTTGCTCTTATAGAATAGCTAAGGATGCTTGGGATACACTTACCACATTGTACCAAGCTAAGAATGAGGCTTGTGTTGCTTATCTCCAAAAATAGTTGGAGAGTGAGCACATGAATGAAGGTGATTCTATGGATAGTTTTTTAACAAAGATCAAAGACTTGAAGGAACAGTTGATTTCTACTGATAAGGTTATAGCTCACTTGTGCAGACCATTCTAAATGGTCTTCTTGATTCATATCAGAGTTTTGCTTCTATTCTTCGATTGATGATGAAAGGCAATCCAAATGCCTTATCTTTTGAGGAGTTAGTCTCTATTTTGTTGCAGGAGGATCAGCCCAGGCAGAACATCTCGATTATGCGTGTTGCAAATCAAGCTTTCCTGGCTAATCAGAAGGGCAAAGGAAAATGGAGCTCTTCAACTAGTAAGCAAAAATCTGCTAATTTTGCACAATCAAAGAGGGAAGACAAAAGATGAAAAGAAATCAGAAAAGGAGAAATTGTTTTGCAAGTATTGTAAAGGAAATGACCATATCATAAAGAACTATCCAAAACTGGTTGCTAAAAAGGCAAAGAAGAAAGAGGCTAGAATGGTTGTTGCAGAGGCCTCTACACCAAAAACAGAGTCTACTAATCTTGTGTAGGAAGAAGAATGGGCGTTTACTACTGTTTGCACTTTTGACCCATCTTCTCATGAGGAGTGCATGTCTATAGTAGACTCAGATGTTTGGTACTTTGACAGTGGAGCGACCAAACATATTACCTCGTAGCACAGTTTCTTCTCTTCACTCGAGCCTGCCCCTATAGGGAATACTCTTACATGCACCAACAAATCCTCCTATCCTATTATGGGAGTTGGTAAGATCATTTTGACTACTACTGATGGTAGTTCTTTTACTTTATCAGATGCTTTGTTTGTGCCAAGGATCAAGAAAAATCTGTTATCACTTTCTGCATAAGCCAAGATTGGCTTGGTTGTGAAATTTGTTGATGACAGATGTACATTTCATGATCTATCAAACGACGATGTGATTATTGCTTCTAGCATTTTATGTCGTGGGTTGTATAAGCTCATAGACTATGAAAGATCTGTAAATGATTCGGCATGTGTAGTACATGATTCTCAGGCTATGTCAGATGCAAAGCTTTGGCACACACACTTTGGTCATCTGAATTTTGCTAGTTTGTGATGCCAGCAAAAATTTGAAATGGTGTCCTCTTTGCCCAAACTTGAGGCACCTAGAAAACATGTTTGTGAAGGCTGTATTTTGGGCAAAATTCAGCGTTCTTCCTTTCGAGAGGATGGTTTAGTTTGGGCTACTCAGAAATTGAAGCTTGTACATAGTGATGTTTGTGGTCCTATGTAGACACCTTCTTTTGGAAATTATCTTTACTTCATGACTTTCATCGATGAGTTTTCTAGGCATGCATGGGTATATCCATTGAAGGCAAAGTCCGAAGTGCTCATGTGCTTCAAACAGTTTTTGGTTTTGGCTAAAAATATATCAGGATGTAAAATGGGCACCCTCCATTCTGATCGAGGGGGGGAATATATGTCTTATGATTTTAATGCATTTCTGGCTGAAAGTGGGATAAAAGACCAGTGTATACTGCCGTGTACACCTCAACAAAATGGATTTACTGAACAAAAGAACAGGTCACTCATGGAAATGGCTAGGTGTATGATCAAGAGTCAGGCTCTACCACATAGTTTCTAGCTTGAGGCTATCATGTGTACACCATATGTACTTAACAGATGTCCCACTAAAGCACTGCAATCTATCACTCCATATGTAGCTTTGCATGACCGCAAGCCATCCGTTGCTCATCTGCATGTTTTTGGTTGTTTGGCATATGCATTCGTGCCTAAACAACATGATAGAAAATTGGATGATAAAGCAGTACAATGTATTTTTGTTGGGTAGAGTTCTAAAATTAAAGGCTATTGTCTGTATCATCCACACTCTAAGTGCACTCTGGTTAGTTGTGATGTTGTTTTTTTGGAAGATGCTATTCGGCCATTGCTTTCATGTACTAAGGAGACATCTGTTAGCTCCAAAGACATGTATGATACTTTGCTGCCTCTTTTTACAGGTGGACAGTCTAGTGCTGGTCCTAATGAGGCAACTTCTGAGCCTTTGCAAATTTCATGTGATGAAGCAGATCATTCCATTTTTGGTGTAGATTTACATGATGCACTTATTGATGAGAGAGTTGATATTGAGCAAGCAAGAACTATGGCAAAATGGTTGGTGCAGACCTTGCGTGATAGCAACTTAGATGCACCTCTAGCATATTGTACTCGATTAGGCTCTCATAATGCTTCTTTTCCATGAGATTGCTATGCTATGGATGCATCTAGTCTTTGTGATGAGATTGAGCCTGTTTCATTTGATGAAGCACAAAATTCAGAAAATTGGATGGCTGCTATGCAGTCTGAATATGATGCAATAATGAAGAATGGTAGTTGGTCTTTATGTGACTTTCCTCCTACGAAGAAGGCCATTGGCGCTAAGTGGGTATACAAGCTGAAGCATAAACTTGATGGTACAATTGACAGGTATAAGGCTAGGCTTGTTGCAAAGGGTTATGCATAGGAAAGAGGCATTGATTTTGATCAGACCTTTGCACCTACATGTTGTATGACTACTGTTCGGAGCATCTGTGCACTTGCAGCCCATCATGGCTGGAATGTACATCAGTTGGACATTGCCACTGCATTTTTGAATGGTGAGTTGCATGAAGAAGTGCATGTTTTTCAGCCTCGTGGTTTTGTGCAAAAAAGGCATGAAAACCAAGTGTGCAGGTTAAAGAAGGCATTATATGGTTTAAAGCAAGCACCACGTGCATGGTATGAGAAGATACATGCCTATCTGATTGGACATGGTTTTGAGAACATGCCAGCTGAGCGCAACTTATATGTTAAGCATTCTAATGATGTGCTTCTAATCATTGTTGTCTATGTTGATGACATGCTGCTTAATGGTCCTATTGAGAAGCATATTGCTGATTTTAAGGATGATTTGCATGGCTCATTTGAGATTTCTAATTTGGGGCATTTGCATCACTATTTGGGGATTCAGTTTATACAAGTTGATGGTGGAATGGCGTTGTGTCAAATGAAATATATTGACACATTATTGCAGCGTTTTGGCCTTGAAGATTGGTATGAGAAGGCATTATATGGTGCAGGTTAAAACCAAGTGTGCAGGTTAAAGAAGGCATTATATGGTTTAAACCAAGCACCACGTGCATGGTATGAGAAGATACATGCCTATTTGATTGCACATGGTTTTGAGAACAGTCCAACTGAGCGCACCTTATATGTTAAGCGTGCTAATGATGTCTTTTGATCATTGTCTTCTATGTTGATGACATGGTACTTAGTGGTCCTATTGAGAAGCATAATGCTGATTTTAAGGCTGATTGGCATGCCTCATTTGAGATGTCTAATTTGGGGCATTTGCATCACTATTTGGGGATTCAATTCATGCAAGTTGATGTTGGAATGGCTTTGTGTCAAATGAAATATATTGACACATTATTACAGCGTTTTGGCCTTGAAGACTGTAAACCTATTGCCACTCCTATGGAGACAGGTTTATGATTGAGTCTTCATGATGTTGGAGATGCATTTGATGCTATTATCTATCAGGAGGTTGTTGGATGCCTAATTTACTTATGCATTACTCCGCGAGATATTCAATTTGCTGCCTCACAGATGAGCAGGTTTATGCATTGCCCAAGAGTCAAGCATTGACAAGTGGTTAAGCACATCTTTTGCTACGTGAGTGGTACTTGGCTACTTGTGTTGTTTTATCCCAAGGGGGATCACTATAGCCAGATTTGCATGCTTTTTCTAACTCTAATTGGGCTAGTTGCTATGACACGTGTGTCCACTACTGGCTTTTGCTTCATGCTTGGCAGCTCCTTGTTCACCCCATCACTCCCAAGGGGGATTTGTTGATATATTTAGGTAGTGATATGTGTGAACACACTAGGACTGTCGGAGCACTTTTTTCCCTCTTTAGGAGGTTTTTTCCCCCGGCAAGCTTCTTCTTCTTCCACAAACGTGCTTCCACAAAAATCTAACTGCAACAATCATAAGGTTGATTTTGTGCTCTTAAGAATCTTCTTGTTTGTTATATTACTTTTGTGCATTCTTTCTTCCAAATTCAGAACAACTAGTATTAGATTAATGTTTTTCTTCTTGAGGCTCCTAATAAGCACACCCTTTCTCATTTTTGCAATTTTGGACAGACTCTAGTAAGCATAGTAGATCAATTGTACACTTTAAACAAAGTATCAAAGGTTTTCATAGTTTGAAAACAATGGTTCATTCACATCTTGGTTGTTAAGGAGCTAACCATTATAGGCTTACATGATGAAGTATATATTGGTTGCAAACCGAATATAAAATATTAGGAAAAGTGTTGAAAAACATCCTATGTTAAAAATCCATATAATTTAGATGGAGTTGATTATGTTGTTGGACCAAGTCCTAGAGTAATCCCTGTTTCAATTACTCTTAATTCCCTAACTTTGAATAACTAAGGTACTCCAATGGCACTTTCAACCATTGCACAACAACTTTGATTAGATAGCCTAGATGCATAGGCAAGTGCATTAATTAAACACACACACACACATAGATATATATATAGAATGAGGATTTCCTTGATGCGAAAAGGCTATTGGAAATACATCAAAGGAGAGAATGAAAATGCTCTGCAGTTACCAAAAAGGAATCAAACTGCAGATCAGGTAAAAGCATATGAGGAATGAAATCAAGGAGCACGAGAGGTAATGTACTAGTTATCTGTTACCATACAAGATAGCATGATTGGACACATACACGATGCCAAGACTCCAAAAGAGGCTTGGAAAAGTTTGATCACATTGTATGAGACCAATACAAAGGCATAGAAATTGCAACTCAAGAATGAGCTGCATACATTGGAGAAGAAGAGCATGTCGGTAAGTGACTACACCTTGAA
>MU260462.1:132500-160000 GCA_020310875.1 Ceratopteris richardii
CAATTACGGTGACAGTACAGTGGCAGTCTGGTGAAATTTCAGTCCAGTGAAATTTCAGTGAATTTTTAGAAAAGTTAGAGCACTATCTTATATTTTCCGCAAGGCTTAATCCTGATCACATCATCAAGGAGTAGAAACAAAGGAAAAGATCAAAGAGGGCTGGTACAAAGCAGGATTAGCAGTACCAACTCAATCTTCTGAGTGCATCCAACCATCACTCCCAACAGTGGTATCAGAGCGAATAAGGTAATCATGGGTGATGGTTTTCCTTCATTCATTGACAAATTGGACAGGAACAATTACCAAGCTTGGTCTCTAAGGATGAAGACCTATCTACAAGGAAGGAGCTTGTTTGGATACATATCAGGAGATGAGGAATTGCCCTCGTTCAAGACCAGAGGCCTACCTACAAAGGATGAACATGAGAAGCTAAATCAATGGTGTGCAAAAGATGCTTTGGCAAGGTCATATCTTCTAAACTCTATTTCTGATTTCCTTCTACCTCATGTAAGGAATTGCAAAACTTCCCAAGAGACTTGGGAAACCTTGTCAACATATTTTTCATCAAGCACAAGGGCCAGAAAGAATCAGCTATGGATTGAGTTTACAACTCTCAGAAAGCAATCAAAACAATGTGTCTCAGATTTTGTCACCAAAGTCAAGGACATTGCAGATCAACTTGCAAGTGTTGGAGAAGAAATTGAGGAAGAGCAAATAGTCAGACAAGTGATCAATGGACTAAAGGCAGATGACAAGTGGGAGAGCTTTACCACAGCAATGGACTTATACATGGACATCCAAGCACCTGATCTAACAACCCTGATTGGTCAACTCTTCACACATGAAGCAAAGCTTACAAAGAATGGAGAACAATCAAAAGGTAACAACTCTTCTGCCCTTTACACTGATAAAAAGGTAAAAGACAAAGGTAAAAATAAGAAGGTTGATGAAGAAGGCTCTACCTCCCAAGCAAACTATGCAGGGAGAGGTAGATCATCTAGAGGAAGGAGCAGAGGAGGTAAGTCAGGTAGGGGGAGATCCTACAATCAATCTCCATGCAATATTTGTGGCTTGTCTAACCATACCACAGATGAGTGCTACAGAAATTATAAGAATCAGAGAGGAAGAGGCTACTCTAGAGGAGGATACTCTCAAGGCAGAGGCAGATTTAACCAATCTCAAGGCTACCATGGCTACAACAATAATTATAACAACAACTACAATCACAATAGCAACTATCAAGGTGGATACAGAAATAGGAAAGACTACAACAATTATGCAGAGGAGCAAGATGATTCCTTGTTGATCATGAACATGACATCTAAGTCAGGTATCAATGATGATCACTTATTCTATATTGATTCAGGTTGCTCTAATCATGTAGCTGGAAATGTTGCATTACTTTCTGATTTGGAAGAACCCAAGGGTAAACATCAAGTGCAGACAGGTGATGACACTAAACATTCAGTTATTAAAGTAGGCAATGTCAAAACAAGTGATGGTAATCAGAATTTATTAAGCAGAGTGTTGTATGTTCCAACAATCACCAAGAATCTGATGAGTGTAGGTCAGATTGTGGAAAAAGGTCTACAGGTCAGATTCACACAACATGGAGCATATGTGGAGGATCCAAGACATGGATTCAGAAGAATAGCAAAGGGAGAAAAATCAGGTAGGTTATTTACTTTTGAGCTTGAAGACACCAAAAACATTGCTCTGTACAATTACAAGGATCAAACGCTATCGGAATTGGAGATTTGGCACAAGAGGTTAGGTCACATTGGAGAAAGGACCTTAAAGCAAATGTGCAGGGATCAATGTGTGCTTGGGATACCTAATATATCCAAGCAACACATGATATACAAGTGTGAGGCTTGTCAATTCGGTAAGTCACACAGGTTGCCTTATACCAAGAAAGGTTTCATGCATAAAGATTATCTAGAATTGGTGCATACAGATGTTTGGGGACCTAGCAAGGAGCCATCCTTATCTGGATCAAGGTATTATGTGTCCTTTATTGATGATTATAGCAGGTGGACTGTCTTATACTTCATGAAACATAAAGATGAAGTATTTAATTGTTTCAAAAGGTATCTTGCATTAGTTGAAAATCAAACAGGTAGACATTTGAAGAGGCTAAGGTCAGATGGTGGTGGAGAATACTTCTCCAATGACTTTGAAGATTTCTTGCAGGAAAGAGGCATCAAGAGGGAGATTACTACAAGGTACTCACCTGAACAAAATGGGGTAGCTGAAAGAAGGAATAGACTCATTGTAGAAACAGCGAGGTCTATGCTTAATGAAAAGAAGTTGCCAAATTATCTTTGGGCAGAGAGTGTATCTACTGCCACATATTTAATTAACAGGTTGCCATCAAAGACACTTGATGGAATGACACCCTATGAGGCTTGGCATGGTAAGAGACCATCTCTGGATCACTGCAAAATCTTTGGGTGTGTTGCATATGTGCATATTCCCTCACAGGTAAGGGGAAAGCTAGACCCTAAGGCTGAAAAGTGTATCTTCATTGGTTATGACTTGAACCAGAAAGGGTACAGATTCTACAACCCCTCAAACAAAGGCTTCAAGGTAAGCAGAGATGTCATCTTTGATGAAAATGATTCATGGTATGAAAATGAGTGCAGGAAGGTTAGTCTACCTTATGACATGGAAGAAGACTTTCCCAAGCTTATCAGGCAAGAACCAATTCAGAAAGAGGACACAAGCTCAGATGATGAAGACACCATCAACATTGAAGAGTTCAAGGCCTGGAAATCCAAAGGGAAGATGAAGATGAAGCAACTAGAAGATAATCCAGAATCCTCAACTCAAGCTATGAGGAGATCTTCAAGAGAAAAGAAGAAACCTATTAGGTATGGGTATGATACTTCACTTGTAACCAAGCACTCTGTATATCTTGCAAAGGATCTCTTGAATGAAGAACCAGGTACATTTGAAGAAGCAATCACTAAACCAGAATGGAAGGAAGCAATGGATGAAGAAATGCAGGCTCTCAAAGAGAGTGACACTTGGGACTTAGTACCCAAGAAAGAGTCTATGAAGGTGATAGGATCCAGATGGATCTACAAACTCAAGAGGAACTCAGATGGTACAATAAACAGGTATAAAGCTAGGTTGGTAGCCAAGGGTTTTGCACAAACCCAAGGCATTGATTATGAGGAGACATTTTCTCCGGTGGCCAAGATGCCAACTATCAGAGTTATGGTGAGTATAGCTGCATCCAAGAATTGGAACATGTACCAATTGGATGTGAAGAATGCATTCTTGAATGGATGGATATCTGAAGAAGTCTACATGGCACAACCACCTGGCTATGAAATTCCCAATAAGGTAAATCATGTTTGTAAATTAAAGAAGGCTTTGTATGGTTTAAAGCAGGCACCTAGAGCATGGAATTACAGGTTGACAACATATCTCCAAGATCAAGGATTTGTGATGAGTAAAGCAGACACTTCTCTGTTCATAAAAAGGAGCAGTACAGAAGTAATATATTTATGTGTCTATGTTGATGACATCATTATTACAGGAAATGATGTTCAGGGAATTAGACACATCAAAGGACAGATGATGAAGGAATTCAAGATCAATGATCTTGGATTATTGAAATACTTCCTAGGACTTGAATTGATCTACACAAATTCAGGTATCTATATTACTCAGAAGAAGTACATACAGGACATGGTCAAGAAATTTAATTTGCAGGAAGCTAAAGTCTCAAACATTCCTATGGAGGTCAACCACAAACTCAGTGCACATGAAGGAGAAGAACTCAAAGATATTACAGGTTACCAAAGTTTGGTAGGTAGTTTAAATTATGCTACCTTAACCAGGATTGATATATCATATGGTGTTAGTGTGCTTAGCCAATTCATGCACAAACCAAGGGTACCTCACCTAGAAGCAGCTAAGAAGATCTTGAAGTATCTAAAGGGAACTGAGAACCATGGTTTGTACTTTCCTTATACATCAGATATTGATATTAAAGTGTATTCAGATGCAGATTGGGCAGGTTGCAAGGATGACAGGAGGAGTACATCTGGTTACATATGTTTTGCAGGTGATAAACCAATTTCTTGGTCATCCAAGAAACAACCCACAGTAGCTTTGTCATCTACTGAAGCAGAGTATAGAGGACTAGCAAATGCAACTCAAGAAGCCATATGGTTAAAGCTTTTATATTCAGAACTAGGCTTATACACAAGGCCTCCAGTTATCTTTGGAGATAATACAAGTTCTCTTCATCTTGCAGCGAATCCAATATATCATGCTAGAACTAAACACATAGAGGTTCATTACCACTATGTGAGAGAGAAGTTGCTTAGTAAAGATATTCAGTTGACTTATGTGTCTACTGATATACAATGTGCAGATTTGCTTACTAAAGCTCTGGATGGAAGCAAGCTATGCAGATTTAAATCCATGATTGGATTGCAGGAAATAATTGAAGACTAAAGATAAAGACTTGAGCTAAAGACTTGAGCCAAAGTGTTTGGCTTGAGGGGGAGCTGTTGGTGCAACACAAGCCTTCACATTTGGCCTGGATATCTACGTTGAAGACTATACATGACGCAAAGACCATAGGGACTTATGCCTATGATTTTTTACCTGTTTATCTATTGTAAAAATATAAATGACCTGGCGCATCATTATGCAATCACGCCGAATTGATTGGAAATCGTGAAAAAGCGGTTGATTGTTCGAGAGAATATCTCAATCAATTTTTTAGGTGAGAAATTTTAGGAGATTGATTTGAATTCTAATTCAAGTCATCACTCAATTCCTATAAAAGCTACAAGGGAAAATGTCGCGAGCGGCGCTCCAATAACCCCGAAGCATTACTGTATCAATCACTGAGGTTGTGAGGTCTACTATATAGCCTACACCTCTGAGTACCATTGAGCTATGTTTATCATGCCAATGGGAATGTACATTTACATGATCTAATACAAATACTTACATTCATTTACTCTGTGATTCTCTGAGTCATTATCTTCAAGTCTCTCAACCTTGAAGAAGTATATCTCAGGATCTACTGAACCAAATCAAGCGATTCAAAGCTTGATAGATTCAGCTCTAAGCATATCACAAACACACAAAGTTTTGAAGCAACTTGATTCAGTCAATTTCAAGAAATTACAGTCAAAGTGCTCACTGTTGCAGTTCTTACGGTAAACTAGTAATTTTCCGGTAGAAGAACGAAGTAGATCTTGCAGAGTAATGCAAAGTTTCTTATGAGAGATAGCTCACTCTATAGCTAAACAGCTCTATTTTTAGTTGATCAATCTTTCCGGTGGAAAAGATATCTATACACTGCACAAAGTCTGACCGAAAAGAGACTGTCTGAACTAGAGAAGTTTTTTCTTAAACTTCAGAAAAAGCTCTGTTAGTTAAGAGAGTTCATGTGTCACTTACTTACTTCATGTATGTTCACTTGAAGTAATAATAAACAAAATTATAGTTCATTCCGGTACAATTCTGGTACAATTACGGTGACAGTACAGTGGCAGTCTGGTGAAATTTCAGTCCAGTGAAATTTCAGTGAATTTTTAGAAAAGTTAGAGCACTATCTTATATTTTCCGCAAGGCTTAATCCTCATCACATCATCAAGGAGTAGAAACAAAGGAAAAGATCAAAGAGGGCTGGTACAAAGCAGGATTAGCAGTACCAACTCAATCTTCTGAGTGCATCCAACCATCACTCCCAACATGAATTCTTTCATCATCTGTCCTTTGATGTGTCTAATCCCATTGACATCATTACCTGTAATGATGATGTCATCAACATAAACACATAAGTAGATTACCTCTGTACTACTTCTCTTTATGAATAGAGAAGTGTCTGCTTTGCTCATCACAAATCCTTGGTCTAGGAGGTAGGTGGTCAATCTGTAATTCCATGCTCTAGGTGCCTGCTTTAAACCATACAGAGCCTTCTTCAATTTACAAACATAATGTACCTTTTTTGGATCTTCATAGCCAGGTGGTTGTGACATGTAGACTTCTTCAGATATCCATCCATTCAAGAATGCATTCTTCACATCCAATTGGTACATGTTCCAATTTTTGGATGCAGCTACACTCACCATAACTCTGATAGTTGGCATCTTGGCCACAGGAGAAAATGTCTCCTCATAATCAATGCCTTGGGTTTGTGCAAAACCCTTGGCTACCAACCTAGCTTTGTACCTGTTTATTGTTCCATCTGAATTCTTCTTTATTTTGTAGATCCATCTGGATCCTATCACCTTCATAGAGTCCTTCTTGGGTACCAAGTCCCAAGTATCACTTTCCTTAAGAGCTTCTATCTCTTCATCCATGGCTTCTCTCCATTCTGGTTTGACAATTGCTTCTTCATAGGTACCTGGTTCTTCATTCAACAAGTCTTTTGCAAGATATACAGAATGTTTAGTTACAAGTGATGTGTCATACCCAAATCTGATAGGCTTCTTCTTTTCTCTTTGAGATCTCCTCATTGCTTGAGTAGAAGTTTCTGGCTTATCCTCTAATTGCTTCATCTTCATCTTTCCTTTGGACTTCCAAGCCTTGAACTCTTCAAGGTTTATTGTATCATCATCTGAGCTTGAATCTTCTTGCTGAGTTGGCTCTTCCTTGGTAAGCTTTGGAAAATCTTCTTCCATGTCATAGGGTAGACTCACTTTCCTGCATTCATTCTCATACCAAGAGTCATTTTCATCAAATATGACATCTCTGCTTACCTTGAACCCTTTGTTTGTGGGGTTGTAGAATCTGTATCCCTTTTGGTTCAAATCATAACCAATGAAGATACATTTTTCAGCCTTAGGGTCTAGCTTTCCTCTTACCTGTGAGGGAATATGCACATATGCTACACAACCAAAGATTTTTCAATGATCCAGAGAGGGTCTCTTACCATGCCAAGCTTCATAGGGTGTCATGCCATCAAGTGATTTGGATGGCAACCTATTGATGAGATAAGTGGCAGTGGATACACTCTCTGCCCATAGGTAATTTGGCAACTTTTTCTCATTAAGCATAGACCTAGCTGTTTCTACTATAAGTCTATTCCTTCTTTCTGCTACCCCATTTTGTTCAGGTGAGTACCTTGTAGTGATCTCCCCTTTGATGCCTCTTTCCTATAAGAAATCTTCAAACTCATTGGAGAAGTACTCTCCTCCACCATCTGACCTTAGCCTCTTCAAGTTTCTACCTGTTTGATTTTCAACAAGTGCAAGATACCTCTTGAAACAATTAAACACTTCATCCTTATGCTTCATAAAGTATAAAATGGTCCACCTACTATAGTCATCAATGAAGGACACATAATACCTTGAACCAGAAATGGAAGGGTCCTTGCTAGGTCCCCAAACATCTGTGTGTACCAAGTCTAGGTAGTCTTCATGCATGAAACCTTTCCTTGAGTAGGGTAATCTGTGAGACTTACCAAATTGACATTATCCACATTTGTAAATCATGTGTTGCTTGGATACATTAGGTATCCCAAGCACACATTGATCCCTGCACATTTGCTTTAGAGTTCTTTCTCCTATGTGCCCTAATCTCTTGTGCCATATCTCTAACTCTGAAAGTGTCTGATCCTTGTAATTATACAAAGCAATGTTTTTTGTATCTTCTAGCTCAAATGTAAACAATCTACCTGATTTCTCCCCTTTGGCTATCCTTCTGAATCCATGTTTTGGGTCCTCCACATATGCTCCATGTTGTGTAAATCTGACCTGCAAACCTTTCTCCACAATCTGACCAACACTCATTAAATTCTTAGTTATTGTTGGTACATAGAGAACCCTGCTTAATAGGTTCTGATTACCATCACATGTCTTCACATTTCCAATTTTGACAACAGAGTGTTTAGTGTCATCACCTGTTTGTACCTGATGTTTGCCCTGTGAAGAGATGGATAGGTATGTGTTGAAGATGAAGAGGTGTTGCAAAATCTTTGCTCTACACCAGCCAAATGAACTCCAGGAGTAGATGGTGGGCCCTTTTAGCTTGCCAATGGATGTATTAGACACCCTATGTACCTTGGAAGATCACACTTAAAAAGATAGATCAAAACAGATAAGTTGGAGTTAGCTCAGAGGTGAAAACTTGCTATTCTTGGTTGATACACCTGTCCAGTGTTTTACATAATTCTCTGAGCACAGCAGCAATTAGATTAATTCCTCTTGAGGAAGGCTAGGTAGCTTAAAGAGCTAACTTTAGAGAGTAATCTCATCAAAAATAACAAACCACACACTGAGAATGACTTTTAACAAGTGATGACATCATCCCGATTTTCACGGGCTGCTATAGAAATAGACCAGTGAGTAGAAAAATTAACATAACTCAAGATGTAAGAATTCAATGATCATGAAAATTTGTATGCTTTTACTAAACAGTAAGCTAAATCCAACAAGCTTAAAATCACTGAATTTGGATGAGTAAACACTGAGAAATGACTCTGACAAGATGACTGAAAAAGTCGGGTACCTGACAGAGAAGTGAAGATGAACATACCCTGTTCACTTCAAATGAACATAACTGAAGATTCCAACATCCAAATGACATGAAAATTTGTGAGCATATAGTAGCCTTATGGAGCTAACTTTACCAAGTTAAATCACTGAAAATGATGAACCAAGTGCAGAGAAACAATCTCTGCAAGCTGACTGAGAAAAACTGAAGTAATGGCAGTGAGTAGTACACATCACAAGAACATGGAAAGATGAACTCAAATAATCATGAAAATGAAAGTATATTGCTTGTACAATACAATGACTTACTGATACATATGTGTGCCTTGTAATCACACCTTGATATGGCATAAAGCTCAGCTCTTGGAGGTCTTCACATAGTTCTCTCTAACCACGACTAAAACTGCCATCTATTTATAGTTAAGTTTGGGAGGCTAACTTCCCTCAATCACTCTCCAATCAATCAATGATTGATTTGATTCTCTACCTACCACAAATCACGAATTCGTGGCTCCTCTTTCCATTCTTGATCATGTGGGCTCAACCACTTAAGATTCTCTTACTTTTACATTAAGTAAACTCTTCAAAAGTTACAAGAGGTAGTTCACAAGTGAACTTTACATAGTCTTCATTTTGAAGCTTCTTTAATGACTTTGTGAGACTCAAGCCAATACTTAGGCTTGTCATAGACTTGCTCCAACAGCTCCCCCTCAAGCCAAGTATGCTTGAGGTCTTCAATCTTCCAAGATTACCTGCAAACCAATCATAGCCTTGAATTTGCAAAGCTTTGTACCATCCAATGCTTTAGTTAGAATATCTGCACATTGTTGATGAGTGGACACATATGATATTTGAATCTCCTTGCTTAGGATCTTCTCTCGTACATAATGATAATGAACTTCAATATGTTTAGTCCTTGCATGAAAAATAGGATTAGCAGCCAAGTGAATAGAACTCATATTGTCACCAAAAATAGTTGGAGTTCCGAACTCCAATCCAAGATCTTTGAACAATGTCTTCATCCACATAGCTTCCTGTGTAGCTATGGCAAGACCTCTATATTCAGCTTCAGTAGAAGAGAGAGCAACTGTGGGTTGCTTCTTGGATGACCATGAAATAAGCTTTGAACTTGCAAAGGTAAGATAACCTGAAGTGCTCCTTCTATCTTCCTTGGAGCCAGCCCAATCTGCATCAGAAAATAGCTTCAAACCTAAATCAGATACATAAGGATAGTAAAGTCCTTCATTTATGGTTCCTTTGAGATATTTGAGTATCCTTTTGGCAGCATCCATATGTGGTTTCCTTGGTGTGTGCATAAATTGGCTTAGCACACTCACACTGTAACATATATCTACTCTTGTCAATGTGGCATAGTTGAGACTACCCACTAGACTTTGATATGATGTGATGTCCTCTATGAGTTCACCTTCATGTGAGCTCAATTTGTGATTAACCTCCATTGGAGTACCTGCAATCTTACAATCTTGCATCTTGAATTTTGCCAACATGTCCTTAATGTACTTTCTTTGAGTGAGAAACAAACCATGATCTTTGTAGACAACTTCCAAACCTAGGAAGTAGGTAAGTGAACCCAAATCACTTATCTTGAACTCTTCTCTCATCTGATCTTTGATCTTCTTCATACCATCTGCATCATTTCCTGTCAATATAATATCATCTACATATACACATAGGTAGATGACCTCGGAATTACTCTTTTTAATAAAGAGTGAAGGATCTGCTTTGCTTGGTTGAAAGCCTTTGTCTTGCAAGAATGAAACAAGCCTGAAATTCCAAGCTCTTGGAGCTTGCTTGAGACCATACAATGCTTTGTTAAGTTTACACACATAATCAGGATAAACTTGACTCTCAAAACCAGGTGTTTGTGCCATATATACCTCTTCTGTTATCCAACCATTCAAGAATGCATTCTTCACATCTAGTTGAAGTATCTTCCAATTATTGGAAGAGGCAATACTAAGCAAAACCCTAATAGTATGTTGGAAAAACAATGTCTTCTTGGACCATCTTAACTATATCATATATAGCTACTCTTTTGGTAGTTGGTACAACACAAGACCACGGGCGCAACAAGGATGTGTAGCACTTCTTATTGGTCTTTAATACAACAAAAGTGCCTAGCGCATTGGTTACTTCAGTAGCCTCCCAACGACGTGACCCAAGTTCGAATCCCCAGCAGCGCACGTGATCTTTTTATGCTTTATTAAAAGCTACGCACAACGAAGACAAACGTCGATGGGCAATTTTAGCGAACGGAATTGTTTTTCTTTATTCGCAAAGCGATCACGGAAGCGTTTACGGATGAGTGCTTTATTATGTGTTTTTCAAAGTACAAGAATACTATAAAAGAAGCAATAAGGTTCTCTTCTATGTATCCTTCACCTAGGATCAACACAAGCTTTCTAGAGCTTGGACCTCAGTAGAGGTGGTGTTTCTTCTAGCACATGGGGCAGCCATGGTGCTAACTTGAAGCATGTTGAGGAGCAGCTATGGAGTTCTTCTTGGTGATTCTTCTTGGAGAAGATGAAGGGTGTTCTCACACTCTACCTCATGGAGAGGAGGTTATCTCTTGTTCACGGCAAGAAGACTTGGTCATTAGCAGCTTGATGGTGAGGATCGCCCATCTACATAATGCCTTTGAAGATTGTCTTCCACAGGAAGATATTAGGTTGAAGATTATTTTCTACAAGAAGATGTCTAGCTACTTCAAAGACATTGGGTGGGACCATCTACATGGCGTATTTGAAGATCATCTTCTACACGAAGATGTTAGGTTGAAGATTGTCTTCTACAAGAAGATATCTGGCTACTTCAAAGACATTGGATGGAGTTTAACATAAGATTCACATCTTATGTTAAAGTATTCAGGTACATATTCTCTTTATGCACACAGGTACTACTTGAAGTTTATGGAGGCTGTGGCGTTCATATCAGGAGGAGTCCTATTCGGCATAGGTACAAGAGAATCAGTACGTATATGCTTTATGCATATTTTTATGAGGTGTTTGAGAAGGTGTGTTCACATGAGTTTGAGGATTTCCGTTCATACTGATCCTTCCTCTTTCAGTCACTCATATTCACTCTTCTATAACCTATAAGGTCACACATCTCATGTATATTCAGATTACTGCCCATACATCTGAATATGTTTGTTACATTGTACATTCATCTATTTCTCATCACATAGAGTGGTTGAGAGTTTTGCTCCCACATTGTATATTGAACATTGGTATATATGATACTATGAGTAAGCGATGGCTTACGTAACACCTTACACATGTTGTCTATTCTTTCTCTATCTTTGTCTCATCATTTGTATAATTAAGTTGTTGTATGTTCATGTTTTGTCAATATGGAAGATTGCTAGAATTAATGTTGTATATATACTGGACCTATGGAACCATGGACATATGACATGAGCTAAGGGCCTACCTCACTTCCAACATTTGGTATCAGAGCACTAAGGTTTTGGTTTCAGAACTTTAGATCTTTGGCATCAATTCATTAAGGCTCATTCATATCTCAGGTTCCTAGAATTCCAGATTTACAACATATGATTTGAAAGCATCTTCTAATATTTGACATTTGACATACACACTTAATCTAGATGAGTAGAGATTTGAGAATTAGACATTTCAGTTACATGTGTATTCATCAGTGTGGAGTATGAAGTTGATGATCTGTTAGCAGCCGAATATTTTTGGAAAGAGTATGCAAATACTTTACAAAAGTATTATTTGAAGACCCAGACTTGATGAAGAGAAGACTACTTCAAATTCAAGGAAGAACAATGGTTTAGAGAAGATGAAGAAATCAGATCAACATCAAATCACAGGTATCACTTTCTACTATCAGATTATCATTTGCAGGTCATATCTTAGAAGAGCAGTTATGAAGAGTTTTGAAGAAATTCAAGGAGTGCTTTTATACACTTTCATCTTTTGAAAGTTAAAGGCTACATCAAAACAGATATCTATAGGTTTTTCTAGAGAGTTTTGAGAAATCTCTTTCATGGCAAGAAAGTTCATCTAAGAAGACAAGCGCAGAGATGAGATGAGTTTTTTCAGCCAATTTTCTGTTGTAAGTTGGTTGGATATCAAAGTACAAATGTATCTAGAGAAGGTAACTCTAGAAGGGCAATTCATCATTCAGACAACGATTGGTGAATTTAGTCGTTTCAGACATTTGAAGCAGAATTTTGATTCAGAGATATGAGGAGATGATAAAACATGTTTCTATATTCAACTTCCATTTATATACCATGTTTGTTTTATCTCTTACTCTTAGCATTAGAGGAAGAGAAAAGTTCATTCAAAGAAGTCAAGAGTGTTTGCTACTTCAAGATGAAGAGAACAAAAGGTATGGAAGAGAAGTTTGAAGATGTTGACATCATCAGGTGGAAGAAAGATGCAGAAGAAGAAAGTCCATCATTTCCAAAAGAAAAGTAAGGCTTCCTTTTCTCATATATTTTCCATATACTTTTCCTATTTTATCCTCTACATCCAAAGACAAGTCTACGAGAACATCTTGTTTAAAGAAGAAGCAGTTTCTTGTTTTGCATTACACTTGGTCATGATTTAGTAGATTTGACAAAGAATTGCATTGAGAGAAAGAAAAGCAGCAGATATATGTTTTAACTCATATATATATGAGTTATGAAGCTTTTAAGCAGGCAGCTTATAAGTTCCCTCAAAGAATTCTTGGAATGTCAATACAGAGCTACTTGATATATGACAAGTTGCAGAGAAGTATATTTCTTCTTTATCTAACTCTTAAGGTAAAAGAGTTTTTTGTAGCAGATGTTGAAGACTTGGGTTGAGGTTTTATGTTTGGAAAAGGTTACCTCATATTCAATATTTTCAGAAAACTTCAGAAAATTCAGACTTGTTGATGTACCGGTCAGTTGAAGAATCTACTTTTTATGATTGTCTAGATTTTTGGATACATGTTTGTATTCCAAAAGGTGTTCCATCATATCCTATCACTTGATTGAGAAGTGGAGTTAGCCAAAAGAAAGTCAAGCAGGTACTATCACATTTCACCCGGGTAAAATATGAAAGTTATGAAGTATCAACTTGCAGCTTTTGGATTTCTCAAGGTGAGAAGTTTGTCCACTTATATTTCAAGTAAGAATTGCAGATTCCTTGAAGGATTTGTTTGAAGAAAAGTTTTACAACTTTTTGAGAAGCATGGACACTTGGAGACATTCATGAAGTAAATCAAACATTCAGTCATGAAGGTTTGATGAGAGCAGATTCTACACAGGAGAGATCATTGATCTTGTATGATCTTGAGCATTTATGAGTCAGTTGTCTATCCTTTGTTTGTGAAGATTCTTAACATTGGAAGAAGTAAGTCAAAGATTCAGATTCTATCAAATTTGTGTTGCAGATAGAAGAAGATACTTGTTATGTTACAGAAGGTTATGAATCCTATAAAGCTTTCAGCAAGGTTTTGTTATGTTAGGATCAGCTAACCTTATTCTAGATTTTGGAAAGCGAGGAATGACATGGAAAGCTATTGGCATCTGATCAATGCTAATAAAAAGGGTTCAGAGATTTTGTTTCAGATACAGGTATTGATCACTGAACATCAGATTTATGAAGGAAGACGTTCCACATTTCATAAAGTCTGATATATTTGAAGAATACTGGATACTAGTGTTAAGTCATCCAGGGGGGTGATGAAACATGAAAGACTTATTTTCAGCCATATGTGAAAGAATGCAGAGTCATACCTACAGGTATTCCTATTTCAGGTATTCCTATATTTCCTTTGTCAGGTTCTCTTTATGTTCCAGCTTTGAAAGAAGAAGGAAGAAGAAGAATATTTGGAGAAAGTTCCTGTTAGGATGTTCCTGTTCAGGAGAAGGTTCCAGATTTCTATTGAAGAGAAGCTTGATATTACAGAAAGGTATATTTCAGAAGTGCGCACATATATGTTTATACCAAGTTCTAAAGGAAAGAGGTATGAAGGATTTAAAGGATGAAGACATGATGACATCATAGATTTTTTGACTCATATTTCAGTTGATTGCAATTGAGATGAGTTGACATGACTTGAGTACAGTCAAAGATGAACCAGCAGTGTTCATAATACACTAAGTTGTGAATTAACAGTCACAGGTTCCAGGATTCAGTTCTTGATTTTGTTTAGTGTATTTACATGACGCAGCAGAAGTACATTGAGAAATCTTTTTCGAAAGGTAAATGCAAATATATGGATCCTAGTGTACGTTTTCAGGTTTTTGAAAACAGGAGATAGCAGGTTCAGAAGTCAGTTCATGCTATATTTGTTGTCAAGCAGTGATTGCTTGATAAAAACACTATTGGATATCTAGTTTGCATATTTTCTCAGGTATTATGGTTCATATTCAGCAAGGTCAGGTCTTTTTGAAGGAAAGTCAAATTCAGTTTTGAAGAAGACTTTTTCTGAAGTGCGGAAGTACAAGCTATTTGAAGCTTGTGATAGTTTGCAGTTTATGACAGATTGAAGATCCAGTTCAGATTGTACCAATATGACATTGCAGGGGGGATTGTTGGAAAAACAATGTCTTCTTGGACCATCTTAACTATATCATATATAGCTACTCTTTTGGTAGTTGGTACAACACAAGACCACGGGCGCAACAAGGATGTGTAGCACTTCTTATTGGTCTTTAATACAACAAAAGTGCCTAGCGCATTGGTTACTTCAGTAGCCTCCCAACGACGTGACCCAAGTTCGAATCCCCAGCAGCGCACGTGATCTTTTTATGCTTTATTAAAAGCTACGCACAACGAAGACAAACGTCGATGGGCAATTTTAGCGAACGGAATTGTTTTTCTTTATTCGCAAAGCGATCACGGAAGCGTTTACGGATGAGTGCTTTATTATGTGTTTTTCAAAGTACAAGAATACTATAAAAGAAGCAATAAGGTTCTCTTCTATGTATCCTTCACCTAGGATCAACACAAGCTTTCTAGAGCTTGGACCTCAGTAGAGGTGGTGTTTCTTCTAGCACATGGGGCAGCCATGGTGCTAACTTGAAGCATGTTGAGGAGCAGCTATGGAGTTCTTCTTGGTGATTCTTCTTGGAGAAGATGAAGGGTGTTCTCACACTCTACCTCATGGAGAGGAGGTTATCTCTTGTTCATGGCAAGAAGACTTGGTCATTAGCAGCTTGATGGTGAGGATCGCCCATCTACATAATGCCTTTGAAGATTGTCTTCCACAGGAAGATATTAGGTTGAAGATTATTTTCTACAAGAAGATGTCTAGCTACTTCAAAGACATTGGGTGGGACCATCTACATGGCGTATTTGAAGATCATCTTCTACACGAAGATGTTAGGTTGAAGATTGTCTTCTACAAGAAGATATCTGGCTACTTCAAAGACATTGGATGGAGTTTAACATAAGATTCACATCTTATGTTAAAGTATTCAGGTACATATTCTCTTTATGCACACAGGTACTACTTGAAGTTTATGGAGGCTGTGGCGTTCATATCAGGAGGAGTCCTATTCGGCATAGGTACAAGAGAATCAGTACGTATATGCTTTATGCATATTTTTATGAGGTGTTTGAGAAGGTGTGTTCACATGAGTTTGAGGATTTCCGTTCATACTGATCCTTCCTCTTTCAGTCACTCATATTCACTCTTCTATAACCTATAAGGTCACACATCTCATGTATATTCAGATTACTGCCCATACATCTGAATATGTTTGTTACATTGTACATTCATCTATTTCTCATCACATAGAGTGGTTGAGAGTTTTGCTCCCACATTGTATATTGAACATTGGTATATATGATACTATGAGTAAGCGATGGCTTACGTAACACCTTACACATGTTGTCTATTCTTTCTCTATCTTTGTCTCATCATTTGTATAATTAAGTTGTTGTATGTTCATGTTTTGTCAATATGGAAGATTGCTAGAATTAATGTTGTATATATACTGGACCTATGGAACCATGGACATATGACATGAGCTAAGGGCCTACCTCACTTCCAACATAGTAGGCATCTTTGCCACAGGAGAGAAGGTCTCCTCATAATCAATTCCCTGAGTTTGTGCAAAGCCTTTTGCCACAAGCCTTGCCTTATACCTGTTAATTGAACCATCAGAATTCTTCTTGAGTTTATAGACCCATCTTGAGCCTATTACCTTCATGGATGAAGTCTTGGGCACCAAATCCCAAGTGTTGTTTTCCTCGAGTGCTTCAATCTCTTCCTTCATTGCATGCTTCCATTCTGTTTTTGCTTTGGCCTCTTCAAATGATGATGGCTCCTCTTGGTTTATGTCCTGTGCTATGTAGATAGAATGTTTAGTTACTAATGAGGTGTCAAACCCATACCTTTCTGGTTTTTTCTTTTCCCTCATAGATCTTCTTAGGCCATGATGTGATGATTCTGCCTCATGTCCAAGTTCCTGCAATTTTGCTTTACCTTTAGACTTCCATGCTTTGATCTTTTCCATCTGACATTCTTCATCATCCTCTGAGGTGTCTTGTTCTTCAATCTTTGATTGTTCTCTACCAAGCTTTGGAAAATCTTCTTCAAGATCATATGGTAAATTGATCTTCCTGCATGAATCTTCATACCATGAATTGTTCTCATCAAAAACTACATCTCTGCTTACCAAGAATCCTTTGTTGGTAGGGTTGTATAACCTGTAGCCCTTTTGATTGTTGTCATATCCAATAAATACACACCTTTCTGCCTTTGGATCCATCTTGCCTCTAACCTGTGAAGGAACATGAGCAAAAGCAATACATCCAAAAATTTTACAATGATCTAAACTTGGTCTTCTTCCATTCCAAGCCTCATATGGAGTCATCCCATCAAGGGATTTTGAAGGCAACCTGTTAATCAAGTAAGTGGCTGTAGATACAGCCTCAGCCCATAAGTAATTAGGTAAATGCTTTTCATTTAACATAGACCTTGCAGCTTCAACAATTGTCCTATTCCTCCTTTCTGCCACTCCATTTTGCTCAGGAGTGTACCTTGTAGTTACCTCTCTTTTGATTCCTCTTTCTTGAAGAAAAGAATCAAAATCATGGGAGAAGTATTCTCCCCCTCCATCTGACCTTAGCCTTTTTAGTGATTTACCTGTTTGATTCTCCACAAGAGCCAAATATCTTTTGAAACATGAAAAAACTTCATCTTTGTGTTTCATAAAGAATAGGATAGTCCATCTGCTGCAATCATCAATAAAGGAAACATAATACCTTGATCCTGATATTGAAGCTTCCTTGCTTGGTCCCCATACATCTGTATGAACCAACTCCAAGAGATCTCCATGCATATAACCTTTCTTCATGAATGGTAACCTGTGAGACTTTCCAAACTGACATGCACTACACTTATAAATCATATGTTGTTTTGACAAGTTAGGGAGTCCAAGTACACTTTGGTCCCTGCAAATTTGCTTTAATGACCTTTCACCAATATGTGCTAACCTTTTGTGCCATACTTCCAATTCTGTGAGTGTCTGACTACCATAATTAAAGAGCGCAATGTTTCTAGTGTCCTGTAATTCAAATGTGAACAATCTACCTGTCTTTTCACCTTTTGCAATTCTTATGAATCCTTGACTTGGATCTTCAACAAATGCTCCTGCCTTTGTGAACCTGACTTGCAACCCTTTCTCTACTATCTGCCCAACACTTATCAAATTCTTTGTAATGGTAGGGACATAGAGTACCTTACTGAGTAGGTTGATGTTTCCATCAGGTGCTTTGACATTGCCTATTTTCTCCACAGGATGTTTTGTATCATCTCCTGTTTGTACCTCATGCTTATTCCTTGGATCTTCTAAATCTGATAGGAGTGCCACATTTCCTGCCACATGATTTGAACAACCTGAATCTATGTAGAAAATATGCTCATCAGATTTACCTTGTGGCATAGCCATGTTCATGATCAATAATGAATCCTCTTTGTTTGAGTCTTCTGTGTAGTTATTGTAGTCTCTCCTTCCTTTGTAGCCTCCTTGATAGTTTGAATGATTGTAGTTGTTGTAGTTGCCATGGTAGTTGTTGAACCTTCCTCTTGAGTAGCCATAACTTCCTCTATTGTATCCTCTGCCTCTTTGATTCCTGGAATTCCTAAAGCAATTTTCAGTTGTATGATTAGTTAATCCACAAATAGAACATGAGTTGGAGTCTTGGGATCTCCCCTTGCCTTGTCTACCTCCTCTTCCTCTACCTCTGCCATGTCTTCCTCTACCTGCATAGTTAGCTTGATATGTACCTGCTTCATCATCCACTTTCTTTGCCTTTCCTTTGTTATCTTTAGACTTGCTTTTATCCGTGTATAAAGCTGAAGATTGATTACCTTTAGAGCTTTCTCCATTTTTGATAAGCTTTGCCTCTTGAGTAAGTAATTGTCCAATGAGTGTGTTGAAATCAGGTACATGCATGTCCATGTACAAATCCATAGCTGTGGTGAATGCTTCCCACTTGTCATCTGCCTTCAAGCCATTGATGACCTGCCTTACAATTTGCTCTTCATCTATTACCTCTCCAATGCTTCCCAACTGATCTGCTATGTCCTTGAGCTTTGTGACAAAATCAGTCACATTTTGTTTGGGAGCCTTCTTGAGAGTTGTGAACTCCAGCCATAGTTGATGCTTCCTAGCTTTAGTACTTGAAGAAAAGAAAGCTTCAAGTGCATCCCACACTTCCTGAGATGTCTTACAACTTCTAATGTGAGGCAACAAAAAATCTGAGATAGAGTTGAGGAGATAAGACCTTGCAAGTGCATCCTTGGAGCACCATGTGCTCAATCTTTCTTGCTCTTCTTGTGTTGGTTGACTTTTGTTCCTGAAACTTGGCATAACTTCATCTCCAGCCACATAACCATATAAACTTCTACCTTGGAGATAAGCTTCCATTCTTAATGACCAAGCTGAGTAGTTACCTCTGTCCAATTTGTCAATTGATGAAGGAAATCCATCTGCCATGTTGTCCAACCTTGCTCTGATACCACTGTGAAGAGATGGATAGGTATGTGTTGAAGATGAAGAGGTGTTGCAAAATCTTTGCTCTACACCAGCCAAATGAACTCCAGGAGTAGATGGTGGGCCCTTTTAGCTTGCCAATGGATGTATTAGACACCCTATGTACCTTGGAAGATCACTCTCAAAAAGATAGATCAAAACAGATAAGTTGGAGTTAGCTCAGAGGTGAAAACTTGCTATTCTTGGTTGATACACCTGCCCAGTGTTTTACATAATTCTCTGAGCACAGCAGCAATTAGATTAATTCCTCTTGGGGAAGGCTAGGTAGCTTAAAGAGCTAACTTTAGAGAGTAATCTCATCAAAAATAACAAACCACACACTGAGTATGACTTTTAACAAGTGATGACATCATCCCGATTTTCACGGGCTGCTACAGAAATAGACGAGTGAGTAGAAAAATTAACATAACTCAAGATGTAAGAATCCAATGATCATGAAAATTTGTATGCTTTTACTAGACAGTAATCTGAATCCAACAAGTTTGAAAGCACTGAATTTGGATGAGTAAACACTGAGAAATGACTCTGACAAGATGACTGAAAAAGTCGGGTACCTGACAGAGAAGTGAAGATGAACATACCCTGTTCACTTCAAATGAACATAACTGAAGATTCCAACATCCAAATGACATGAAAATTTGTGAGCATATAGTAGCCTTATAGAGCTAACTTTACCAAGTTACATCACTGAAAATGATGAACCAAGTGCAGAGAAACAATCTCTGCAAGCTGACTGAGAAAAACTGAAGTAATGGCAGTGAGTAGTACACATCACAAGAACATGGAAAGATGAACTCAAATAATCATGAAAATGAAAGTATATTGCTTGTACAATACAATGACTTACTGATACATATGTGTGCCTTGTAATCACACCTTGATATGGCATAAAGCTCAGCTCTTGGAGGTCTTCACATAGGTCTCTCTAACCACGACTAAAACTGCCATCTATTTATAGTTGAGTTTGGGAGGCTAACTTCCCTCAATCACTCTCCAATCAATCAATGATTGATTTGATTCTCTACCTACCACAAATCACGAATTCGTGGCTCCTCTTTCCATTCTTGATCATGTGGGCTCAACCACTTAAGATTCTCTTACTTTTACATTAAGTAAACTCTTCAAAAGTTACAAGAGGTAGTTCACAAGTGAACTTTACATAGT
Source organism: Ceratopteris richardii (assembly GCA_020310875.1). Classification (NCBI taxonomy): domain Eukaryota; kingdom Viridiplantae; phylum Streptophyta; class Polypodiopsida; order Polypodiales; family Pteridaceae; genus Ceratopteris; species Ceratopteris richardii. Next base: position 153,168 of record MU260462.1, read on the forward strand.
CTTCATTTTGAAGCTTCTTTAATGACTTTGTGAGACTCAAGCCAATACTTAGGCTTGTCATAGACTTGCTCCAACATGCCCTTGGGCTCTTCCAAATCAGAAAGTAGTGTCACATTGCCAGCTACATGGTTAGAACATCCTGAGTCAATGTAAAATAAATGATCATCATTTGTACCTATCTTGGAGGTGATATTCATGATCAATAAGGAGTCATCTTGCTCCTCTGTGTAGTTGTTGTAGTCTCTTCTATTTCTGAATCCACCTTGGTAGTTTCCATTGTGGTTGTTGTTGTAGTTGTTGTTGTATTGGTTGTTGTATCCATTGTAGCTTTGATGTTGGTTGAATCTGCCTCTCCCTTGAGAGTATCCACCTCTTGAGTAGCCTCTTCCTCTCTGATTCTTGTAGTTCTTGTAGCATTCATCTGTGGTATGATTGGACAATCCACAGATGTTGCAAGGTGATGAGTTGTAGGGTCTCCCCCTACCTGACTTACCTCCTCTGCCTCTTCCTCTAGATGACCTACCTCTCCCTGCATAATTAGCTTGAGAGGTAGAGCCTTCTTCATCCTGTTTCTTCTTGCCTTTATCTTTAACCTTCTTATCAGTATAGAGAGCAGAGGGGTTATTACCTTTTGATTGATCTCTAGCCTTTGTAAACTTTGCTTCATGTGTAAATAGTTGGCCCATGAGTGTTGTGAGATCAGGGGTATGCATGTCCATATAGAGATCCATTGCAGTGGTGAAACTTTCCCACTTATCATCTGCCTTGAGTCCATTTGTCACTTGCCTGACTATTTGCTCTTCTTCAATCTCCTCTCCAATGCTTGCTAATTGGTCTGCCACATCTTTGATCTTTGTCACATACTCTGAGACTGATTGCTTGGGCTGCTTCCTAAGGGCTGTGAACTCAATCCATAATTGATTCTTCCTAGCCCTTGTGTTGGAAGAAAAATAATTTGACAAGGTTTCCCAAGTCTCTTGGGAAGTCTTACAGTTCCTTACATGAGGTAAAAGAAAGTCAGATATAGAGTTTAAGAGATAAGACCTTGCCAAAGCATCCTTTGCACACCATTGGTTGAGCCTTTCATGTTCATCCTTTGTAGGTAGTCCTCTAGTCTTGAATGAGGGCAACTCCTCATCTCCTGATATGTATCCAAATAGACTTCTCCCTTGTAGATAGGTCTTCATTCTCAATGACCAAGCATAGTAGTTATTTCTATCCAATTTGTCAATGAAGGAAGGGAAACCATCACCCATGATTACCTTATTTGCTCTGATACCACTATTGAGAGTGATGGCTGGATGCACTCAGGAAATCAGTTGGTGCTGCAAAACCTGCTTCACACCTGCCCTTTTTTCTCTTTAGATATGCTTAGTACACTTGCTTAGCTTCCAAATGACACAAAGAAACCATATATGTACTTTGAAAATGGTTTGGGTAATGATCAAACCAAAACAGACAACTTGGTTTCTTCACAACTCCAAAAAACTTACTATTTCTGTAATGATACCTGCTCACTGTTATGCTCAGTGTGACCAGCACACTTAAACTTGGAACAATTCCTTTTGGGAGTATTAAAGTACCTTAGTAAGCTACCAATCACAAGTGGAATCACTTCAATTGGTAAACTATGCACTGAGAAATAAGTTTAGCAAGATTCTAATTACCCCCGACTTTTTAGGAACTCTGCAGACACAGACCAGTGTGCACGTCAAAGAGAATTTCTCCCAAATGGCTGAATGAAATCCTCTGAGATTTTGTATGCTTGTAGAAGACCTTGAGCTCGTTCCAATGAGCTATAGATCTCTTGATTTGGTTCAGTAGATCCTGAGATATGCTCCTTTGAAGTTGACAGACTTGGAGAAGTTAACACAGAGAACCAGAAATGATGAATGTGTATATATCAATTGATTGATAAGATTGTACAAGCTCAATAGCATGAAAAGCATAGCTAATTGAGGTGTGGTGGTGTAGGCTATGGAGTAGCACTAACACACACTCAGTTACAATGACAATATGCCTCGGGGAGTGAGTTGAAAATGCAGGACTAACCGCGAGTTTTTTCTTCTTCACTTTATATGAATTGAGTGAACATTTGAATTTCAAATTCACACTAAGGCTCCCTAGAATCTCTCCTCTAAAAGTAGGGAGATATTCTCTCCATTACAACATTCAAATTTCCACGACTAATGAGGTAGGTGAATGACTTCAAATGATTACAAATAAATGCCAAGTCATATAGACTTTTACAAGGGGTAAAAGATAATAACTCATAAGTATGAGTTCCTATGCCTTATCCTTCATGAAGAGATATCCTTCAAGGGTTCCAAATCCATCTTCAAAGTTTCAATTTTCCAAGCCAATGTGTGAAGGCTTGATATGCACCAACAATAGATAGCTAGATAGATAGATAATAGATAGATAGATAGATAGATGGATAGATAGATAGATAGATAGATAGATAGATAGATAGATAGATACATAGATAGATAGATAGATAGATAGATAGATAGATAGATAGATGATAGATAGATAGATAGATAGATAGATAGATAGATAGATAGATTGATAGATTGATAGATAAATAGATAGATAGACAGAGAGATAGATAGATGATGGAGAGTGTTAATCTCCAAAAGAACAAGTTAACCTTGAAGTTAGACCACCTCTATATCAAGATTAACCTTAGACTCCACCAAACTTAGAGATCATTCACCAAGTTATCAGAAAAATTGAATGTTCTGAAAAATTCAACTTCTTCAGAAAGTCTGCTGCAGATTAATCACTCATTGACTAATCAATCCTGTAAAGTTTTTGATAAAACTTTGCACAACACTTCGCCTTAAGGTTGCGCAACTTTACCAAGTTAAATCTCTCAAAATGATTGAGTATACTGTGAGAAATGTGTGAAACACTTTACCTATGTCTGAAACTGCTTCCTTGCAATGGCGACTTGGACACCTGCAACTTCTTAGTTTTGGTTCTCCCAGCTCTGAACCCGTTTGATCAAGATCTTTTAGCCATAGATGGCTTACCTTCCAACTTAGATTTTAAGCCCTCATTTGTGTAAAACTTTACACTGTGGACTGAGCAATGATCATTTCATTGAAGATGAAATGTGCGCCAGATTCTTCGACTCTTAGAACAATCTTACATATGAATGTTCCTAACCAAAATTCTCTCAGCCTGATTACAATTAACCTCTCAAATTTTAGCCATAGATAGATTAGCTATGGACTTAGACACGTGGAGAAAGATTTCTCAAAAGATTAAACACAGAAGGAGCAGACTGCTAAACATCGGGTGCAAGTTTTTCGATTTCTTCAGAAAATTTACATACAAGTGAGGATGGATAATTCACTCTCTTCAAATGTGTCTAATGACACTAGTTTCTCTCTCCCTATTCTCTGATCTTCTTCTGCTCTATTTGCCCGACATTTTCCATCATATTTATAGATGAATATATACAAGTGTATGACTAGACAAAGGTATAAGTCAGCTAATGTACATATGTGTACATGTCTTTGGATTTTCTGAACATGTCCTTCCTTCAACCATCTGACTTTGTTTTCTTCTTGACTCCTTGACTTCATTCCTCCATAATTCTTCAATTGATGATTGTCATGCACCAACAGCTCCCCCTCAATCATTAATTGAGGTTCTTCTCTATCTTCTTTACTCCAGCCATATCCTTGAATCTTTGTAGTTTTGGTCCATCTAGACTTTTTGTCATCATATCTGCAACTTGATCTTTTGTGGGAGTGTGTATGACTTCAATCTCCTTCTCAATGACCTTCTCTCTCAGAAAATGATATTGTATTTCAATATGCTTAGTTCTAGCATGAAATACAGGATTAGCTGCCAAGTATAATGAACTCATATTGTCTCCACAAATAATAGGAGTACTCTAAATCACATCAAAAACTTTCAAAAGTGTCTTTAGCCATATTACCTCTTTTGCAGCTTCCACCATACCTTTATATTCTGCTTCTGTAGATGACAAAGCAACTGTATGTTGCTTCTTGGAACACCATGAAATCAATTTGTCTCCTACATAGCACAAGTATCCATGTGTTGATCTTCTATCATCCACATTACCTGCCCAATCTGCATCACTATATATCTTGATTCTTGTATCAGAAGTAAATCCATAGTACAACCCTTCTCTGAGTGTACCCTTGATGTACCTAAGTACTCTTTGTCCTGCAATCCAATGTTCTTTTCTAGGACAATGCATGAATTGTGAAAGCACACCAACTGCATATGACAAGTCAGGCCTTGTCAATGTAGCATAAATCAAGCTACCAACCAAACTTTGATAGAGTTTCATATCTCTGAACTCTTCTCCTCCAAACCTAGTCAATTTATGGTTTACTTCCAAAGGTGTAGGTGCAACCCTGCAATCTTCCATTTTAAATTTGGTTAGCAAATTTTTAAGATACCTTTCTTGGGTCACATATACTCCATGTTGAGTATAAGAAATCTCCATTCCCAAGAAGAATGATAGGTTCCCCAAATCACTGATTTTGAACTCTTTCTCCATCTGCTTCTTGATCATTTGTATTCCTTTATCATCTGTTCCTGTAAGTATTATGTCATCAACATAAATACAAACATAAATGAACCCATCTTCACTTGCTTTGACTAGCAAGCTACTATCTGCCTTTGATGCTTGAAATCCAAGATCATTCAAGAATTTCACAAGTCTATAATTCCAAGCCCTTGGGGCTTGCTTCAACCCATACAAAGCTCTCTTGAGCTTACACACATAATTTGGACTCACTTGATCTTTGAACCCATCTGGTTGCTCCATGTAGACTTCATCTGAAATGTAACCATTCAAGAAAGCATTTTTGACATCTAATTGAGATAACTTCCAACCTTTGCAAGCAGCAATTGCTATGAGTGTCCTGATGGTTGTCATCTTTGCCACAGGACTATAAGTCTCATCATAATCCACTCCATATGTCTGTGCATATCCTTTCACAACAAGTCTAGCTTTGTACCTAGACACACTTCCATCTGCAAATCTTTTAGTCTTGTAAACCCACTTACAACCAATGATTTTCTGGCTATTAGGTTTAGGAACCAGATCCCAAGTCTGATTCTCTATCAATGCATCATACTCCTCTTGCATAGCATCTTCCCAATTCTTCTTTCCTTTGGCCTCTTCATATGTAGAAGGGTCTTCATCTGCTTTTATCAAATAAGCATAATCTTTAGTAGTTAAGAATGAAGTGTCATAGCTATACCTTGTAGGTTGCCATTTGTGCCTAGATGATCTCCTAACTTCTGCACTTCTTGAGGTCTCTGGTTCATCACATTCTGGATCAAACCTTGGCCTCTCTTCAACTTCAATCTGCACTTCATTACTCTCACTTTCATCAAGTAATTGAATCTTTGCTTTACCTTTTCTTTGATCCACTACTTCTTCATCATCTGCATGTACATTATATTTACCTGCATACCAAGTACCTTGCTCATCAAATGTAACATCCTTGGATACAATAAATTGCTTTGTGGATGGACTCCACAACCTGTATCCCATTTGCTTATCATCATAACCAATGAATACATACTTCTCTGCCTTAGGCTCCAACTTATGCCTCAATTGAGATGGCACATATGCATATGCCAAGCATCCAAATATTCTGCAATGATCCAAGGTAGGTTTCTTACCCCACCAAGCTTCATATGGTGTCATGCCCTACAAAGCTTTACAAGGCAATCTATTGACCAAGTATGTAGCTGTATTTACAGCCTCTGCCCACAAATAATTTGGACAATTCTTCTCTTTCATCATGGACCTTGCAAATTCAACAAGAGTCCTATTTCTTCTTTCTGCTACCCCATTTTGTTGAGGAGAGTACCTACAAGTAACTTCTCTCTTTATACCTGCATTCCACAAATAATCATTGAACTCATTTGAAAAATACTCTCCCCCTCCATCTGACCTTAGTCTCTTTAATTTTTGACCTGTAATCCTTTCTGCATATGCATGATAGTGTTTAAATGTATTAAACACTTCTGACTTTTCTTTAATCACATAAATTGTGATCCACCTGGTAGCATCATCAACATATATGACATAATATCTTGAACCATTTATACTAAAGTCCTTTGAAGGACCCCACACATCTGTATGCACCAATTGAAGTCTTTCTGAATACATAAACCCATGCTTGGAGTAGGATTGCTTATGAGCCTTACCTAATTGACATGCCTCACATCTGTATGTCATGTGTTGACCTGCAATGTTAGGCATTCCAAGCACTGAATCATTGTTAATCATTTCTTTGATACCTCTTTCATTAAAGTGTCCAAGTCTTTTGTGCCAAAGATCCAATTCTGACACCTTCTGCTCTCCATATGTGAACATAGCATGTCCAACATTTCCTTGTACCTTCAATGTGAAGAGCCTTCCTTCTTTCTTTCCTGCAATAACTTGTTTATACCCTTGACTAGGGTCTTCCACATAAACTCCATCATTGGTAAACCTTACTTCATAACCTTTTTCCACAATTTGACCTACACTGATCAAATTCTTTGGAATTGTGGGAACATAAAGTACCTTACTCAGAAGAGTGCTCCCATCCTTAGCTTTGACTGAACCAATTGACTTTACCTTATGCTTTGTATTATCACCTGTCTGCACTGTATGATTAATTGCATTATGATCTAGGTCAGTCATCAAAGCAATATTTCCACTCAAATGATTACTACATCCTGAATCAATATAAAACACTCTCATGTCCTCATGTGAAGTTTCACATGTATTCATAATGAGAGTCGAGTCCTCCTTTTGATCTGATGCATAGTTGTAGTAGGTGTTA
>MU260462.1:172500-195000 GCA_020310875.1 Ceratopteris richardii
ATATGTGTACACTTCTCTTGTCCTCTGAATGTAATCTTCTTCCACTCTTTAGAAATTGATTCTTCCTTCATCATTTGATCTTCCAAGCCTTCAATTGGTGATTGGTATGCACCAACAGCTCCCCCTCAATCATCAATTGAGGTTTTCTCTGTCTTCTTTATACTTGCCATATCTTTGAACCTTTGTAACTTAGGTCCATCCAGACTCTTTGTCATCATATCTGCCATTTGTTCTTTTGTTGGAGTGTACATCACTTCAATCTCTTTATCAAGTACCTTTTCCCTCAAGAAATGATACTGAATCTCTATATGCTTAGTCCTGGCATGAAAAACAGGGTTAGCTGCCAAATACAAAGAACTCATATTATCTCCAAAAATTATTGGAGTACTATGATCAAACTCAAAACTCTTCATCAAGGTCTTCAACCATATCACTTCTTTTGCAGCTTCTACCATTCCTTTATACTCAGCTTCTGTGGATGATAAAGCAACTGTATGTTGCTTCTTTGAACACCAAGATACTAACTTATCTCCAACATAACATAGATATCCATGAGTAGACCTTCTATCATCTGAGTCACCTGCCCAATCTGCATCACTAAACACTTTGATTCTTGTATCAGAAGTGAAACCATAATACAAACCTTCACTTAGGGTTCCCTTGATATATCTGAGTACCCTTTGGGCTGCAATCCAATGAGTCTTCTTTGGACAATGCATGAATTGTGACAACACACCTACTGCATATGATAGATCTGGCCTTGTCAAGGTAGCATAGATTAAACTACCTACCAAACTCTGATATTTCTTCATATCATTGAACTCTTCACCTCCATACCTGCTTAATTTATGATTTACCTCCAATGGTGTAGTTGAGGTCCTGCAATCTTCCATGTTAAACTTGACTAGAAGATTCTTCAAGTATCTCTCTTGTGAAACATATACTCCATGTTGAGTATACACAATCTGCATTCCTAGAAAATAAGATAAGTTTCCCAAATCACTTATCTTAAACTCCTTCTCTATTTACTTCTTGAGTTCATTAATTCCTTGAGCATCTGTTCCTGTAACAATAATATCATCAACATAAATGCACATGTAAATGTATCCATTTTCACTTGCCTTCACTAGCAAGCTACTATCTGCCTTTGATGCTTGAAATCCACATTCATTCAAGAACTTAACCAATCTGTAATTCCAAGCTCTTGGGGCTTGCTTCAACCCATATAAAGCTCTCTTGAGCTTACACACATAATCTGATCCATTTGATTCCATGAAGCCTTCAGGTTGCTCCATATATACTTCATCTGCAATGTAACCATTTAGAAATGCATTTTTCACATCCAATTGTGATAATCTCCATCCCTTGCAAGTAGCAATAGCAATCAATGTCCTAATTGTAGACATCTTAGCAACAGGACTAAAGGTTTCATCATAATCTACCCCATAAGTTTGGGCATAACCTTTAACCACAAGTCTAGCCTTATATCTAGACACCTTACCATCTGCAAACCTCTTTGTTTTATATACCCACTTGCATCCAATGACCTTCTGATTCTTTGGTCTTGGTACTAGTTCCCAAGTTTCATTTTCAAGTAGAGCATCATACTCTTCTTGCATTGCCTTCTTCCAATTCTGTTTACCTTTGGCTTCTTCATAAGTGGTTGGATCTTCTTCTGTTTTCACAATGTAGGCATAATCTTTTGTTGTTAGGAAAGATGTATCATAACTATACCTTATAGGCTCTTTCCTTTCTCTTGTAGATCTCCTGATTTCTGCACTTCTTGAAGTTTTAGCCTCATTTGATTCTGGATCAAATCTTGGCCCTTCTTCTACATGATCCTGCACTCTACATCTAGAGTCAACTTCATCAACAATTTCTTCACATACTTTTACCTTTGCCTTTCCTTTCCTTTGAATTTCTTCTACACCTGTATACTCATTTGGTGATCCTGTATACCACACATTTTGCTCATCAAATGTTACATCTTTAGAAACAAGAAATTGCTTTGTGGATGGACTCCACAACCTGTAACCCATTTGTCTATCATCATATCCAATAAACACATACTTCTCTGCTTTTGGTTCTAGCTTATGTCTTAATTGTGAAGGAACATAAGCATATGCAATACATCCAAATACTTTGCAATGATCAAGACTAGGCTTCTTACCCCACCATGCTTCATAAGGGGTTCCTCCATCCAAAGCTTTGCAAGGCAACCTATTCACAAGGTATGTTGCAGTGTTAATAGCTTCTGCCCATAAGTAATTTGGACAATTCTTTTCCTTCATCATGGCTCTTGCAAACTCTACAAGAGTCCTATTCCTCCTTTCTGCTACTCCATTTTGTTGAGGGGAGTACCTGCAAGTCACTTCTCTTTTGATACCTGCATTCCACAAATAATCATCAAACTCTTTTGAGAAATACTCTCCCCCTCCATCTGATCTTAACCTCTTTAGCTTTTGTCCTGTGATCCTTTCTGCATAGACATGAAAATGTTTGAATGTCTTGAAAACTTCTGATTTATCCTTGATTACATACAAAGTAATCCACCTGGTTGCATCATCAACAAACAACACATAATATCTGGATCCATTTATGCTATAGTCCCTTGAGGGACCCCATACATCTGTATGAACCAATTCAAGCATGTTTGAATACTTGTACCCTGATTTGTTATAAGAACTTTTATGTGCTTTACCTAATTGACAAGCTTCACACTTGTACACCATATGTTGCCCTTCAATATTTGGCAATCCAAGCACCACCTGATTCTTTGACATCTCCTTTATAGCTCTCTCATTGAAATGACCTAGCCTTTTATGCCATAGGTCTAATTCAGATACCTTTTGACTTCCATAGGTAAATAATGCATGTCCCACATTACCTTGGACTTTGAGAGTAAACAATCTTCCTTCCTTTTTACCTGCAATTATGTTTCTATATCCCTGATTTGGATCTTGTACATAAACACCATCATTTGTGAATCTTACCTCATATCCTTTCTCCACAATTTGCCCTACACTTATCAAATTTTTAGGAATAGTAGGAACATAAAGTACCTTGCTCAGAAGTGTACTTCCACTCTTTGTCTTCACTGATCCAATGCTCTCCACTTTATGTTTGGTATTGTCACCTGTTTGAACTGTATGTCCATTCACCCTTGCTTCCATATCAGTCATCAAAGATAGATTCCCACTCAGATGGTTACTGCACCCTGAGTCAATATAAAACACTCTTCGATCTTCTCCCATTGATTCATGAGTTGCATTCAAGATAAGAGTCATGTCATCCTTCTGATCTGATGCATAATTGTAATAATTATTGTTGTAGGACTGAGATTGGAAGTTTCTTCCACCTCCTCTACCATATGATGTCCTACCACCTCTTCCTCTGAAATTGCCTCTTTGGTTTCTGCCTCCTCTACCTCTTTGACTATAATTCTGATTGTTGTATCCTCCATTTTGATTATTATACCAACAATCATTTGCCAAATGATTTGTTCTGCCACAAATCCAACAAGCTTTAGCATTATCTTTGTTCTTACCTCCTCTTCCTTTACCTCTGAAATTTGTCTTCCCTTTTGTGAAGTTAGCTTGATTTGAATTCCCTTCATCATCATTTGATTGCTTTCCCTTGCCATTCTTTTTCTTGTCCTTGGAGTACATAGCTTGACTTGTACTTCTATCATTGTCTCCTTTAAGATCCTGCTCAAAGGTTAGCATATGTCCTAGCAATTGATTAAGGTCAGGAGTAAAGTGATCAAGTGACAACTCTATAGACAATATAAAAGGCTTCCACTTCTCATCTCCTCTCAAACCTGTAAGTATTTGTCTTACCAACTTTTCCTCTTCAATGTCTTCATCCACTGCTCCCAAGCTATCTGCAATATCTTTCATCTTTGCCACATAATCTGAAATTGATTGTGAGCTCTTCTTCTTGAAGGTTGTGAACTCAGCCCATAGTGAGGACTTCCTTGACTTAGTTGTATTTTGGAAATGCTCTTCCAAGGCATTCCAAACATCTGTGGCACTTTCCAAACCTCTGATGTGAGGTAAAAGGTAATCATTCACAGCCATGTAGATGATACTCCTTGCTTGAGCATCTTTTCTCATCCAAGTCTTCAACATTGCAAGTTCTTCCCTAGTAGGAATACTTGGATCTGCAAACTCTGGTTTTTCTTCATCTCCTGTAATAAATGATATAAGGTCTTTGCTCATGAGGTGTGCTTCCATCCTCATGGACCATGCTGGATAGTTCTCCCTATCTAGCTTATCAATCTGCAAGCTTTCTCCCATCTTGTGTCCACCTGTGTATTGAAAACTTCAAGCTTTACAAACAATGTATGTACCTTTACTTCGAATTGGACTCCTTTTGCCTTTCTTGATGTCAAATAGTCTTCTCCTCAAGCTTTGACTCCAAGCTTTCACTTCTTAGTCCTTCAAGTGTTGAATTTCTTGAATCTGCAGCAGTCGGGATCCTTCTTTCTTCAAATTGATGTCTCCGGCTCTGATACCACTGATGGAGAATGTTAATCTCCAAAAGAACAACTTATTCTTGTGATTAGAACACCTCTATACCAAGAATAAGTCAAACACTCCACTAATTTAGAGGATCAATTGCTAATTACCAAAAGATTAACAAATCTGTGAAGAAGATGAAACACAGAAAAGTCTGCTGCACTATTTTTCCACATTGACCTATCAAACGTGTAAAGTTTTTGATGAAACTTTGTACGAAGTATCTCCTGGAGATTGCGCATCTATTCCAAGTTGAATCTCTTCAAAAGATTAAGTATAACTTGAGAAATTGATTTCACAAGTTACCTATGTCAGAAACTGTTACTCAGAACAGTCGACTTTACACCTGTAACTTTTAAGACTTGGTTCTCCTTGAATAGAACCCGTTTTACAAAATGCTTCTAGACATAAGTAGCTTATCTTCCAACTTAAAGATTAAGCCCTCACTCATGCAAAACTTTAAACTGTGCTAGGAGAAATGACCAAAACATTGACTTCGAAATCTGCGCCTGTTTTAGGAACTAGTGAACATGCTTCACATATGAATGTTCCTACACTTAATTCACTCAGCCTGATTACAATTGGAAGCTGAAACTTTGCACAGAGGTCAAGCAACTCTCAACTTAGACTTGTACAAAAGCATTCCACAATTGATCTACTGTAGAAGGAGAACACACAGAAACATCGGGCGCAAAACTTTTCATTTACTCAGAGAAAAATACAACTGAGTGATGAGAGCTAACTCCAATTCACTTTCCTCTATCTCATGGCTTCTATCTCCCTCATTATTGACATCTGACTATTGTCACATATGCTCTCATACATGCCCCGACTTTTCTCAAGGTATTTATAGATAATTTGTACATAATTCTCACTGAACAAAATGATCTAAGTCATCTATGACTATGCTAATGTACATATGTGTACACTTCTCTTGTCCTCTGAATGTAATCTTCTTCCACTCTTTAGAAATTGATTCTTCCTTCATCATTTGATCTTCCAAGCCTTCAATTGGTGATTGGTATGCACCAACAATAGATAGATAGATAGATAGATAGATAGATAGATAGATAGATAGATAGATAGATAGATAGATAGATAGATAGATAGATAGATAGATAGATAGATAGATAGATAGATAGATAGACAGACATACAGACAGACAGACAGACAGACAGACAGACAGACAGATAGATAGATAGATAGATAGGTAGATAGATAGATAGGTAGGTAGGTAGGTAGGTAGGTAGGTAGGTAGGAAGGTAGGTAGGTAGGTAGGAAGGAAGGTAGGTAGGTAAGAAGGTAGGTAAGTAGGTAGGAAGGAAGGTAGGTAGGTAGATAGTTGGATACTTGGATGATATACTTGTCTATAGTGATTATGATAGTGAACATGAAAATCATTTAGCAATTGTCTTTAATTTGTTATGCAAAAACAAAATTTATGTCAATGTTGAAAGGAGATATTTCTTTCAAAAAGAATTAGAGTATTTAGGCCATATCATTTCTAGTCAAGGCGTTCAAGTAGATCCAAAGAAAATAAATTGATGAATCTCATGTACCTAAATCTAAGAATGATGTATGATCTTTTCTAGGATTAGCTAGTTTTTCTAGAAATTTTGTAAAAGGATTTTCTTATTTAGCACTTCCACTTACATTATTATTGAAGAAAATATAAAATTTGCATGGGGATTAGCACAAAAGCAATCTTTTGAAAAACTCAAACATTCACTTTCTTGTCAACTTGTTTTGTAATTACGAGATTTTGAAAAACATTTCCATGTACTTACAGATGCTAGTGGTTTAGGTATAGGTGTTCTATTAATGCAATATGATCATCCCATGGCATTTGAAAGTAGGAAACTTAAACCTTTTGAAAAGAATTATAGTACATATGATAAGGAACTTTTAGTTGTTGTGCATGCTTTAAAAATTTGGAAACATTACCTTATGAGTTTTCAAGTTCTAATCAAAACACACCAGCAGGCTATTAAGCATTTATTAAATCAACCATTGATTTCAGATAGACACATTAAATGGGCTTCATTCATACAAATTTTTCAGCCTACGATTCAATATCAACTTCGCAAAGCTAATGTTGTAGTTGATGCCCTTAGTCACTTCCCATCCCCAGAAACAAATACTATTTCACTCACTAATATTTTTGTTGTTCGTATTCATTCATTTCATAATATGGTTCTTACTTATGCATCTGATATGTATTTTTCACAAACATGGAATGCTTTCAATAATTCTACACCATTTAGTGAGGATCACTACAAATTTTATAATGGGTTCTTGTATTTCCAAGAAAAGTACTGCATCACAAAAGATTTTAAAGAATTTTTTATGAAAGAGATGCATGAACCACCATAGATGGGTCATATGGGCATACAAAGTACTATTTCTACATGTAAAGAATTTTTCTTTTGGCCAAATATGGAAAAAGAAATTGCACAATATGTTTCCCATTGCATTGTGTGGCAAACTATGAAAAGAAATCATGGTAAACCATTTGGATTATTAATGCCACTTCCCATACCTAATAGACCATAGGAACAAATTTCTTTGGATTTTATTACTAGCCTTCCTACAACTTCATCTCATAATGATATGATTTGGACAATTCTTGATAGATTAATTAAACATGCGTATTTCATTCCCCCACTAAAAATCATATTCTACACTTCATGAGGTTCATGAGCACATTAAAAAGAGTCAAGCATGTTACATGAATAATGTTAATAAAACGAGTAGCTAAATTGTTTAATGAAAATGACTTTGTATGGTTATGAATGATTAAGAGAAGTTTGAAAAATGTTTCAAAACATCCTAAGGTTAAACTTACACCATGTTATTATGGATCTTTTTGTATTATTCGGAAAATTAATGAGAATGCTTTTAGATTAGACATATCTTCTCATTGGAATATACATAATTTTTTTCATATATGTTTATTAAAATCATTTAAAGGAACTCTAAAACTCATTCCTATTTTAGATGATCCTCCTTTGCTAGAAGAGGAAGCTGAATATTTAATTCCAGATAAAATACTTGATTATGATGCCACTACTACACATACACATAATCAATCTCATAGATATTTAGTTAAATATAAAAATTAATCACTTGAAGAATCTCAATGAATTCATAAGACATCACTAACTCCACGTTTTGATCATTTGACTTCTGCATATCATTCAGAATCACATTAAATTCCAATTTTCAAATTCCATGCATGTGTTTTTACATGGAACATGCTTATGATTGTTCAATGTTGGGACATGTGACTCGCCATCCATGTCTATTTTATTATTCTCAACTAAGTTCAGTTGCTTGTCAAATTGGAGGCATGTTATACTTTATAGAATAATGGAATGTTATATGGATTTTAATGTTTTGAGAATTTTAACATGACTTGAGTTTTGACTTAGTAGGTGAAGATTCATGAAGTTGTGAATGCACGTGACTTATTTAGATATTTTTGAAGATATTTAGAAGATATTATTTGAGATATTTTTGTAAAAATAATAGATCACTTTAGAAAGCGATGTTTTTGTAAAAGTAGTAGATCTTTGTAAATAAATAATAATAGATCACTTTACAAAGTGATGATTTTGTAAATAAAGAAAATTTTCATAAATGAATGCTTTTTGAAGTGCCGCCCTCATGTAGCTTCTATTCATGAAGTAATGAAAAATACCTATAAATACACATGCTCTAATAGACTCGTCCATCAGAGTATGTGGGGGAGATTGTACCCAATCTAGTGTCAATTCTCTTTGAGTGGAATGAGAGAGATAAGAGAGTCATCTTCATGTTATCGCATCACATTAGCAATGAGATGATAGGGCATTTAGAAGATCAATACATCTTTATGATAGTTTGGGAAAGCCTAGAGAGGCTTTACTCCACTTAAATCAAATCCAGGAAGGCTCATTTGAAGAATTGATTAAAAAAAGTTGAGTAAATCACCTAGTAGCCATATAAAGGACTATATTTTGAAAATAAAATAGGTCACTGATGCATTGGGCTCCATAGGTTGTCACATAGATGACAATGACCTAGTTGCATATAGATAGAATGGTTTTATGGATGATTATAAGTGGAAGTCTTTTACAAAATCTGTATATATGAGAGATACTCTTCTTGAATTTGAGAATTTGGTGGCCTTGATGGTCACTCAGGAGATGAATATTGGAGGCTCAAAGGAAAATGGTAATGAAGCACAAGCTTTCTATGATGGTAAAGGTAAAGGTAAAGGAATGAACCAACGCATGCAAAGAGGAAGGCTAGGGAGAGGATCAAATGGTGATCCTAATCCTGACCAGGAAATCAAATATTCTTCATCGAGGGGAAGAGGAAAGTCTAGAGGAAGAGGAGGGAGTTTCATTAAAATATACACAAAAAAAACTCAGAAGATTGCCTCATTTGTGGCAAGTATGTCCACTCTACAAGGGATTTCTATATATGGGAGAAGATGAATTCAACCTACAAAGTTCAAGGTAATTATGCATCTACTTCAAATGAGAATGAGAGTATGCTAAATATGGTAGACGAGTGACTACAAGACACAAGGTTCAAGCACATGATACATTGATAGTGGATGCAACAATCACTTGAGTTGCAACAAGGATTTCTTCTCAAACATGTTGGTGCCATCAAAAGAACGCAATATATATTTTGTAACCTTAATTGATGATTAAAAAATTTTGTGCGTGCCATCGCACATTGAAGGAATACTTTAATTCTTCATAAATGAAGCCCCTCACATCCTCCCTCAAGGCGAGAGATTGACCAATGGGCACAACAATATCCTGCAGGTAGTTGTACAAGAAAAAGGGAAGATTGGGAAGCTCAACCGAGAGTAAGTAGCATGGGGATTTAGACTTGTTTGGGAAAAAAATCTAGGAACCACTTAAACAGGCCTAAATTAGATCTCCAAACTTGCCAGGTGCCTACTTGTAGCACTTGAAATGCAATCTCCTCATTCTCAAACACCAAAAGAAGGTGGTTTGCTAGCAAGAACTGGCATTTGATCACTATCAAGCCTCCCAGGAACCACTCCTTACAAAGCCAGAGACATACAGACTCCAAAGGGGGCCCTGGTCCGAACGATTGGCCAATGAGGCACATTTTTGATAGTTCCTCTTGCTTGACGAAGACAAATTCTCTACTTAAGGAGACTATTGGGGCATGATTCACAGTTGCCTTGCAAGAACCCATCGTTGATAGGGGTTCCACGTTGTTGACAACAAAGGAGCAGAGCACACTAGCCATAAGAGCTGGATGCACGCCAAAGTTGATAAACCGTTTTGAAATCCTCTTTAAGTCAAACTGTTTAAATACTTGGTACGGTATGTCCCGTGATTGTACGACAACAACTTTGTTAGGGGCCACCACAACAATGCGGAAATCAAAAATGTGTGGGAACGGAAACATTCCATAGTGGATGGTAGAGTATGAAATTGGAATCACTATCTTAATGTAGGAAAGCCCCTAACAAAAAGCAAAGGACCGAACACATCCACACTCGACAAAAATCTGTGCACACCAAGCAAAGAAACTACCATATCACCCAACTCGGACCGCGATACGATACACCCCTGATACAATACCGGGATGGAGTGATACCACCCCAGTCAGAGTGGGAAGCATATCTTGCTTCTATCTATTAGATTGACAATCAATATCAATATGCATATCAATATCACATTTTTGTTTTATATTCTTCGCCATGTTTACTTTAGCGATGCATTTTGGATTTCTTGTACTCATATTTTTATTGTTTGTGTATCACCAGTGTTTCTACTAACACCTTCTCATCTACTTTCTCCATATCTTCACTCGATCTCTCTCGCTCTCTCTCTCTCTCCAATACATTACATACTTGACTAATCCTACAAAGTTTTGACCAATGAAGCAATTATGTATTCTAACCTTTTCTCATTAAGCATTGATCTAGCTGTTTCCACAGTCAACCTGTTTCTCCTCTCTGCTACCCATTTTGCTTAGGGGTATATCTTGTAGAAATCTTGCTTTTGATACCTCTATCCTGCAAGAATGCATCAAATTCATTGGAGAAGTACTCACCTCCTCCATCTGACCTTAATATCTTTAGACTTCAACCTGTTTGATTTTCCACAAGTGCAAGATACTTCTTAAAGCAACTGAAAACTTCATCTTTATGTTTCATAAAGTACAAGATAGTCCATCTACTGAAATCATCAATGAAAGACACATAATACTTTGAACCTAAAATCGAAGGGTCCCTTCTTGCTCCCCACATATCTGTGTGGAGAAGTTCCAAGTAATCCTAATGCATATAGCCTTTCTTTGAGAAAGGTAACCTGTGTGATTTACCAAACTGACATGCACCACATTTATAGATCATGTGTTGCTTGGATACATTAGGTATCCCAAGCACACATTGATCTCTACATATTTTCTTCAAGGTTCTCTCACCAATATGCCCTAATCTTTTATGCCAAATCTCAAGCTGTGACAATGTTTGATCCTTTTTTAGAAATATTCAGAAAATTCAGATTTTTTTGTTGTACCAGTCAAATGGAGAATCTACTTTCTTTGATTGTCTTGATTTTTGGATACATGCTTGTATTAAAAAAAAGGTGTTCCATTAGATCCTATCACTTAATTGAGAAGTGGAGTTAGCCAAAAGAAATTCAAGTAGATACTATCACATTTCACTCGGGAAGAATATGAAGACATGAAGTATCAACTTGCACCCTTTTGGAGTTCTTACGGTGAGAGTTTGTCCACTTGTGTTGTAGATTCTTGAAAAGAATTTAGTTGAAGAAACGTTTTACAACTTTATGTAAGAAGCATGGACACTTAGAGACATTCAGGTAGCAAACCAAACATTCAGTCATGAAGGTTTGATGAGAGCAGATTTTACACATGTATTTTGTTGAAGAGATCATAGATCTTGTATGATCTTGTATGACCTTGATAGATCTTGTGTAATCTTGAAGATCTTGAGTATTTTTGAGTCAGATGTTTATCCTTTGTTTGAAAAATTCTTAACATTGGAAGAGGTAAGTCAAAGATTTAGATTCTATCATATTAATGTTATAGAGGAATAGAAGACGATACTTGTTATGTTGCAGAAGATTATGAATCCTAAATTGCTTTCAGCAAAGGTTTTGTAAGATATAATAAGATCAGCTAACCTTATTCTATAATATGGGAACTTGATAGTGGAAGCTATTGGAAAATGCATAGTGCTAATAAAAAGGGTTCAGATTATTTGTTTCATAGATAGGTATTGATGATAAGGAAGCAATGCTAAATCAATGAAGATCAAATTTATTGAAAGATAGAAGACATTCAAGATTTCATAAAGTTTGATATACTTTGAAGAATTCTGGATATTAGTGTTAAATCATCTAGAGGGGGGATGAAACATGAAGAATTATTTTCAACCATATGTGAAGGAATGCAGATTCATACCTACAGGTATTCCTATGTTTCCTTTGTCAGTTTCTCTTATTGTTCTAGCTTTGAAAGAAGAAGGAAGAAGGAGAATGTCTAGAGATAGTTCTTGTTAGGTGTTCCTATTTGGGAGAAAGTTCCAGAGTTCTATTAGAGAGAAACTTGATATTTCAGAGAGGTATGTTACTTATGAGTTGCGCACATATATGATTATACCAGAACCTGAAGGAAAGAGGTATGAAAGACTTACAGATAGAACAAGGATGAAGACAAGATGACATCATAGTTATGAAATTTTGGTGAGACTCTCATGTGTTCAGTTGAGTATAGTCAGAGATGAACCAGCTAGTGTTCATAATACACTAACTTGTGAGTTGTCATTCACAAGTCCCAAGATTCAGTTCCTGATTCTATTTAGTGTATTTACATGAGATAGGAGAAGTACCTTGAGAAACCTTTCGTAAGGTAATGCAAATATGTGAATCCTAGTGTATGCTTACAGGTTTGAGAAGACATATTACAGGAGATAGCAGATTTAGAGTCACTGCATGCTACATATGTTGTGAAGCAGTGATTGATTGATATATGCTAACACTATTGGATATCTAGTTTGCATATTTTCTCAGGTATTATGGTTCATATTCACAAAATTTAGGTTTTTGTAGTTTGAAGAAGTTCAAATTCAATTTTAAAGAAGACTTTTGAAGATAAAGTTTGAAGGTCAATTCTGGAGGACAAGTTTGAAGCTTATGTCAATTTGCAGATGAATGAAGTTGCATATCCAGTTCAGTTTGTACCAATATGAAATTGCAGGGGGGATTGTTGGAAATCAATCTCATATCAGTCCAAAATCCTATTAGGGTAGAAACCCTAAATTTGATACTTAGTCATTTTTGGCACAAAATTTGGGTAAAATATTCATGGGCCTATCTTGTAGAGCTTGAAGAGAGCTTTCTAATAATATATGACATGGAGTCATCAGAGATGATATTTGGGAGAAAACCCTAACCCTAATTTTCTACTCATTTAGGGTTTTATCTCATTTGATAGCTCTCAACATGGGGATGATAAAAATGTTGTTAGATCATTTATTAGATGGTTAGATAGTGGAAAAAGTAGGTCAAGAATCACTTTTAGTGATTAAATTAATAATAAAGCAAAAGCAACTTTAAAACTCAACGATTATATAAAAATAAAGCGATTATGTTTATTTTTAACGATGAGCAGCTTTTAAGAAGCTTTTTTGCAAGAGATCACATGAGACACTCGTAACTCAAGGCTATATAAAGAAGTGCTTGGTCACTTGTTAGATTATCCAATACCATTGTTGGGGATGACTTTTGGCGATCGATGTGCTCTAGTACTCATGGGGTAGCCATGTTACACTTTAGGAGTAGCTATGGAGCTATGTTGAGGAGTAGCTATGGAGTTCTTCTTGGAGAAGAGTGTGCTCACACTCTTGCTTATGGAGAAGAATTACTTATCAGCAGCTTGGCGGTGTGGATCATCCATCTATATGATGTATTTGAAGATTATCTTCTACATGAAGATTACAGAGTACTTCAAAGACATTGGATGGAACTTAACATAAGATTGCATCTTATGTTAACTATTCAGGTACATATTCTCTTTATGCACACAAATACTACTTGGAGCTTATGGAGGTGGTGGCATGCATATCTGGAGAAGTCCTATTTGGCTTATATGGAGGCAGTAGCATGCATAAAGGAGAATCAGTACATGCATGATACATGCATTCAGATGAGGTGTTAGAGAAGGTGTTTTCACATGAGTATGAGGACTTTTGGCAGCAACATGTTAGCATTCTATGCTAATTCCGTAAGTATGTGATCTTTCACACACACATCTGATTTAGAATCTTCCATAGCCTAAATTTAGATTAGGGTTTGTTGAATATAATTTTTAAACTGATCTTTCCTCTTTCAATCATTCATATTCACTCTTCTACAACCTATCAGGTCATACATCTCATACATATTTAGATATCAGTCCCTACATCTGAATACTCTTGTAATTCTACACATACACTCTTCCATCTATTTTTGTTCACATAGAGTGGTTGAGGTTTTTACATGATATATGATAGTGTGAGTAAGCAAATGGCTTACATAAATTGACATTCGTATATATGATAGTGTGAGTAAGTAGTGGCATACGTAACACTTTGAACATGTTGTCTAGTCTCTCCCTATCTTTTTCTCATCATTGTATGATTAAGTGTGGTATGATCATGTTTGTCAGTTTTGGAAGATACTGAAATCTGTGTTGTAGATCCTGGACCTATGGGACCTATGGAATTTAGTTATGGGCCTAGCTAATTTCCAACATCATAATGCCAATGAACTTCTGAAGTCACGTGCCAAAATAGATATCTTTCATTGATCATTTCTGTTCAATTCTCTGCTATGTCCACTCAGAACAATGAACTTTGCATGACCATATTTGAGTGATTGCTTATGCATTTTGCATGGCCTATAGCTTTCTGGAACCAGCTAAGAGTCTTTTTTAATTTGCCAAAATTTGAGGGAATTTAATTCGTCCAATTTGGAGAAATCTACGTCAAAGCACTCTCTGGTCATTCTCTACCCAGTCCCTAAAAAGTTGAGGGTAAGCTCTTGATTATTAAATTCATTTCTCAGTACATAGTTCATCATTTTAGATGATTCTACTTGTAATAACTAGCTAGCTAAGCTAAATAGATACCCTCAAAAGGATTTTGATCAATTGCTACTGTACTATGAGCACCTAGCTTGCATTATTTGTTATTCAACAAATCATTTATTTGTGAATAATTACGGAATTTTACGGCAAGCTCTTAGTATTCCACCGAATTATTCGGTGACACGTCAGCTTATTCAGACACATCTGAATAGTTTTTACACGGGAATTTGACCCTTTTTTATTGAAAATGCTTTGGATCGATAATTTTTTGATCTAAATCCTTTTCGATTGAAAAGCTTTTGATCAAAAAATATTTCGATCGAGAAAATTTTATTCGAATAATATTTTATAAAACAGTAGAACTAGACTCATTTTTTCATAAAAGCTACTTTGTTCTTTACGAACTTAAAGTGTCGTAGAGAGAACAAGGTTTAAACTTTTGCCATATTAAATAATTGAAGTTATTGTGATTGTTTGACTCATTGATTCTTACTTCATAATAGTATATATATGTGACTTTAAAATCTATTATGATTGATTCTTACTCATTTTTCATAAAAGCTACTTTGTTCTTTACGAACTTAAAGTGTCATAGAGAGAACAAGGTGTAATGTTTTGCTATAAATAATAAATAGTTTAAACTATTGTGATTGTTTGACTCAATATTGATTCTTACTTCACAATAGTATGTGTAAGTGTATGTGCATATGATTAGGAATTTAAAATCTATTGTGATTGTCTCATACAACATTGATTCTTACTTCACCAAGATATGTGTAGGTGTATGTGCATATGATTAGGAATTTAAAATCTATTGTGATATAGTAAATTTATTATTGACCGATGTAGGTGTTGGACTCTATTGATTCTTACTTCACAATAGTTTGTGTAAATATTTGTGCATATGATTAGGAATTTAAAATCTATTGTTATTGTTTGATACAACATTGATTCTTACTTCACAATAGTATGTATAAGTGTATGTGCATATGATTAGGAATTTAAAATGTATTGTGGTGCATTAAAATTATTATTGAAAGATATATGTAGATTATGTTTGATTCGACATTGAGAATCACTTCATAATAGTATATGTATGTATGTGTATGAGTATGTGTATGCATATGAGTGTATAATTGTGAATGAAAAATCTATTGTGAATATCTGACTCAATATTGATTCTTACTTCACAATAGTATGTGTAAGTGTATGTGCATATGATCAAGAATTTAAAATATATTGTGATTGTTTGACTCAATATTGATTCGTATTTCACAATAATATATGTAGGTATATGTACGTGTAGATGTATATGTGTGTATGATTGAAAATTAAAATTTATTGTGTTTGTTTAACTCAACAATGATTTTTACTTCACAATAGTATGTGTAATTGTAATCTATATATGGGTGTATGTTTGAGAATTAAAGTCTATAGTAATTGTTTGACTCAACGTTGATCGAGATATCTTATTTGATATTGATTTATATTGTTTTTTTTTGTAGGTATAGTCTTCATAAAGCAATTTGCAAGCACTATGGGAAAGGGAAAAGAGAATAAAAGAGCATCTCTTTCATACAAGTAATAATGTGGTAGAGTGCTCTAATCCAGATAGTGATATATGGGTACATTTTGCAAGTTATGCAAATAAATGTAAATCTCAAGGTATCACATCAAAAAGATTCAAAAGCATGAGTAGTTCACAACACTTTCGAAGTAGCCCAAGTGTAGAGCAAGAACAAGTAGATGTGTTGATGACAGTAGAGGATCATCAGGATATTTCTACTCAAGTCTCCCAAACTGTTTTTGAGAATAACCAAGATACATGTACTCCATTTTCTCCAACTTCATCAAAAAGAGTGGAGTTTTTCACGAGGAAGGAGATAGGAAGAGAGCGCACACACACACTCTCACTCTCAAGGAGAAGCACACACAGATTGAGGCAAGGAAGAATGATCTTCTTCTTCTTCTTCTTCTATTACATAAAAAGGAATGTACAAGAATGAACTAAAACAAGAATAAAAGTGCAATATATAAAGACTAGTACATAAGGAGAAACCTAATGTCCGCAAATGAGTGAGCTGACAAGAAACAAATGTGCCATGACTCTCGGTAGATAAATCTAATAAAGCTCAATGAAGTATCCATGACATATATCGGCGTGACCACTATACATGTGAGAGAAACAAAAAACTGATACGTGTCATCCTAGATCATCACATGTTGAGCTTGATATCTCAACACTCCCCCTTAAGCTCAATGCCATATCTTGTAATCCAAGCATCTCTTGAAACTTCTTCAAATTCTCAGCTCCAAGTGCTTTGGTGAAAATATCAGCAACCTGCTAATCTATTCTCACATAAATAAGATTAATATCACCTGCTAGTATCTTCTCTCTGATGAAGTGATAATGTACCTCGATATGCTTTGTTCTTGCATGGAAAATAGGGTTCCATGCTAACTGTATGCTACTAAGATTATCACAATAAATGGTGATAGGCTTTTGTACTTCCACACCTAAATCTGCAAGTAGCATCTCTAGCCATGATGCCTCACATGCTGCCATTGCAGCACCTATATACTCATCCTCTATACTTGACAAAGCAACACTGGGTTGCTTCTTGCTGCCCCATGTAACAGCTGCACTCCCAAGTGAGAATACAAAACCACTAGTAGATCTTCTATCTAGAATGCTACCAGTCCAATCTGCATCGGTGTATCCATAAACGTGCAAATCTATACTAGCCTCATGAAACAATGCATAATCTAAAGTAGCACTCACATAACGTAGAGTGCGCCTCAGAGCATCCAAATGTGGCTTCCTGGGAACCTACATAAACTGACTTTCAAGTCCAATAGTATAACTTAGATTAGGCCTTGTAATTGTGAGATATATAAGACTTCCCATAATTTTCCTGTACATAGTAGCATTTTCCAATGCTTCATCTAATGTAGTATCCAACTTCAAATTATGATATAATGGTATAGAAATTGGCTTACAATCAGCCATACCATACTTTTGAAGCATATTCAAGGCATATTGCCTTTGCAACATCCATATATCTGTTTTTGTATGTATAAGCTCAATGCCCAAGAAAGTGTAGCACACCAAGATCTTTCATGTCAAATTCCTGCATAAGAAGATTCTTTACCTCTTTGATGCTCCCGTCATTATCACCACCTACAATCAAGTCATCAACATAGATAGCCACAATAGTGATGTCATCATCAGCCTGCCTTACATATAATGAGTGATCTGCATCACACATAGAAAACCCAATGCTGGTTAAGTAATGATCAATCCTTGCATGCCATGCATGAGGGGTTTGCTTCAGCCCATACAATGCCTTTTGCAACCTGCAAACATATTTTGGATGCTTTGAATCTTCATATCCTTGTGGTTCGTCCATATATACTTCTTCCTGTAACTCACCATGTAGGAAAGCATTCTTCACATCCATCTGATGCAAAGTCCATCCTTTTGTTGTAGCTAATGCAACAAGTGCTCTAATAGTACAAATTTTAGCTACAAGGCTGAATGTTTCCTCATAATCAATGCCATATGTCTATGCATATCCTTTAGCTACCAATCGTGCTTTGTACCTGCTTATGCTACCATCAGCATTATGCTTTACTTGTAAACCCATTTGCAGCCTATGGATTTTTTTCCTTGCGGCAATGGAACCAGCTTCCGTGTATCATTCCCATAAAGTGCAGCCATCTCCTCATCCATAGATTTTTCCCAATCTGCATTTCCAAGTGCATCTTCAAAACAAGAGGGTTTAGCATCTTGTATTACCTTGGTCATGTAGGCACAATGACAAGCTATATAACTATCATATGCCAATCCTTGCACTGAATTTTGGGTCACTTGGTCTTGCATCATCTACATGTGCCATTCTTGATCCTGGGTCACTTTTCCTTGTATCATCTGCATGTGCCCTTCTTACTCCTGGAGTCTTCACAGAGGGCAATCCAAGTTCCTCATCAAGACTCTTTTCTGAACCACTTGAATCTCCATCAACATCTTCAAAACCTACACATCTTTTACTACCAGTAGAAAGATTTTCTTTAACTTTCTTGGATGTATTTGATGAATTTTTTGGACTGAAATTTCCACACAATCTTCCACTCCATGGATTTGAGTTGGAACTATTGCTTGGTGATGCATCCGGTCCACTCAAAACGTGACATTCTGCACTTGATTTTTTAGCATTTTCTTTGTCATTTGGTTCAAGATTCAATCCTTCTTTGGCATCTGCATAGAAGCTGTACATTTCATTGAATAGCACATCTCTGCTCACCTTTACCTATCGAGTGAGTGGGTTATAACATTTATATCCCTTTTTCTCAAGGGAGTATCCAATGAAGATACACTTTTCTGCTTTTGGATCAAGCTTCATCCTCAATTCATCTGGGACATGTTCATATGCAATAGAGCAAAAAACTTTCAGATGTTATAATTTTGGCTTTTTACATGTAAACTTCTCTTCAAGTGTAACTTGATGTATAGCAACAGTCGGAGTTCTGTTCATGATGTATACAACAGTATGCATAGCTTCTGCCCAATAACAATGAGGCATATTCTTCTCAGCAATCAAGGCTCTTGCTATTTTTGCAATATGTCTATTTTTGCATTCAGCAACACCATTCTGTTGTGGTGTGTACCTGCATGAAAACTGATGCCGAATTCCATGATCTTTTAGAAAACTGTTGAACTCATTTGACATGTATTCACCTCCTCCATCAGATCTTAATGTCTAAATGTACTTCCCTGTCTGCTTTTCTACCATAACTTTCATCAAATATACCCATACTTTACGTGTATGGTCATCAATGCAAGTAACATAAAACTTGCATCCACCCATAGATGTGGTCTTTGCTGGACCCCAAACATCTGTATGTACTACTTCTAGTACATTCTCACTAACATGCTTGTCATGTGGAAATGATGCTCTTGACTGCTTACCAAATTGACATGCTCCACATACCTTTTGCATTTCTAAAACTCTGAAATTTGGTAGTCCATGGATAATCTCCTTTGATTGCATCAGTTTCAGCCTTTGCAAATTTGCATGTCCAAGTTTTTTGTGTTTGATATACAATAACTCGTGCACCTTTTGAAAACATGGTTGCATTCATTTTAGGAATCTTCACATTTAAGGTGAACATCCTGCCCACTGTGTTTCCTTTGGCAACCAATCGTCCATCTTGCTTGTACTCCTCTACATATAATCCATCATCATTGGACCTGAGTTGTAATCCTTGGTCAACCATTTGTCCAACAAAAACGAGATTCTTTGTTATATTTGGAACATGCAACACATTAGCAAGATGCTTTACCTTTCCATCCTCCATAGATAATGCTATGTTTCCTGTATGCTCAATAGGATGTGATGTGTCATCACCTGTTTCAACATATCCAGGGACTGGCAATTTTTCTAAAGTACTAAACCATTCCGCATGACTGGTCATGTGATTTGAAGCACCTGAATCAACATACCAAACATTATCATTCAATTTTGAAACACCAGCAGACATCGTATTCATCATGTGATGTTGAACCATAAACAGCTTCTCAGAATCATCTACACTTGTGGATGCATGGTTGTTTTGCTGCCTTCTGTTATTTTGATTCTTCAACTTGCAACCACGTTCAAAGTGTCCAAGTTCACCACAATTCCAACATCCTTTACTATCATTACCTGAATCATTTCTTTGGAAATTTCTACAACCTCTTTCGCTCGCCCTGCCCCGAAACTGTCCTCTTCCTCCTGCATGATTTTGTTATTGACCTTGGTCTTGCTTATAGTTTCCTCTTCCACTTCTGAAACCTCTACCTCTGCCTCTTCCTCTACGAGAGTAGAATACATGCTCAAAACTAGGCTTTCCTTGGGAATTTGAATCCTCACCTATCTGGCAACTGTGGTGCACTTTCATTCTCTCCTTTGATGTACTTCCAATAGCCTTTCGCCATTAAGAAATTTTCCATTCCAAATCTCCGAGCATGGAAGTGGTTCTTGTCCAAGTTATGGCTCATAAGCTGACTCATTCTATGTGCAACTTCCATTTCTACATAAATTTTTAACACTACAAAACACTAGAAGTACTACCTCTGCTTGAATACTATCACACTGTGATGTGACAATTCCGTCTCAGAAAAACATAGATTTCATGTATTAACAATACATAGAATCACTTGAAATTCTAGATCTAGAACATTTGAGTGCTTTGAGCAAAATGCAAGTTACAATTTTGCAAACTAAACTAACTTTTTCATGGGCCCCACTTGCTAGACTTGAAATGAAGGTTGAGATAGCTCTGAAACAGAAATTTGAGTAAAACAAGTGACCCAAAAATGGATAACTCTCGAAAATATTATCATGCCTTCTACCTTCATACCAATTTTCATAGCAATCTGAGGTTGTTTGTGAATCATGCTTTCTCCATGCCTTCTCACATACTCTTTGTCATCACCATCCTACATAAGCTCTCTAAAGCCACAATGGCTCTGATTCCATGTCATGAGGAAGGAGATAAGGAAGAGAGATCACTCATGCACTCTAACAATTAAAGAGGAGCACACATGCAAATTGAGGCAAGAAAGAAGAATCTTCATCATGTTCTTTTATTACATAAAAGGAAAGTACAAGAATGAACTAAATCAAGAATACAACTAGTGCAATATATAAAGAACAATTCATAAGAAAAATCCTAATGTTCGTGAATGATTGAGCTAGAAAACAAAAAAATTACCATCATTCTTGGTAGATAAATCTAGTAAAGCTCAATGAAGTATCCCTAATATATAGCGGCATAACCACTACAGATGTCAAAAAAAATGAAAAAGTGATATGTGCCATCCTGGATCATCACATGTTGCTCTTGATATCTCAACAATGTAGAGGTCCATAGCTCTGGTGAAGGCTTCCCATTTTCATCTGCCTTTATACCATTGATCACTTGCCTTACTATTTGTTTGTTATCAATAACTTTCCTGATGCCTCAAAGCTGGTTTGCAATGTATTTCATCTTCATGAAGAAATCAGTCACACGTTGCTTGGGCATCTTCTTGAGTGTGATGAAATCTATCCATAACTAGTTCTTTCTTTCCTTGGTGCTTAATGAAAAGAATGCTTCAAGAGCATTCCATGTTTCTTGTGATGTCTTACAATGCCTAATGTGTGGAGGTCAAAAAATCACAACTCGCATTATGAATGTATGACCTTGCCAAAGCATCCTTTTAACACCATCCATTCAACCTTTTATGTTTCCTTGTGTAAGTTGGCCCTTGCTTGTGAGTATTGGTATCATTTCATCTCTAGATATATAGCCATAGAGGTTTTTTTCCTTTTAGATATGCTTCCATTCTGATTGACGATGCTAAATAATTAACTTGATCCAATTTTTCAATGTATGAGGGGAATCCACCACCCATTATGCTTAGTTGCTCTGATACCCATATGAAGAGGTGATGGTATAAGTGCAGAGATGAGTGCACAGATGAGTTGGTGCTGCAACAAACTTGCTCTACACTAGCCAATGTGACTATAAGAATGCTCAATACACTATCTAATCTTCCGAAAAATGCATAATGAACCATCAAGTCCTTTAGAGCATCATTATCAAAAGTTTTCACCATATAGAGAAAATGAGTCTAACAAGTCTATGGGTCACCCTTACGTTTTAGGAATAAGAAGATGTGCAAAATTAGCCATGTTTAGAGCTTTATATCTCAAATTTTGTTAAACCGATAATGATCAAAATTGGTATGTAAGTACTTCAAACTCTTCTCTTACTAGTCCAAGTGAAAGTATATCAAATGGATACTTACATATAGAGGAATCAA
>MU260463.1:15000-20000 GCA_020310875.1 Ceratopteris richardii
GAGACACGTGCAGAACATCTCAATGTTTGCTGAACAGGAATATGTGCAGACTGATGTGAATGGATATTCTCTTGAACATCCCTATGTGCAACATTTTTTATGCATGCTAACCGGAGGACTAGTATCCTCAAACACCACTCTTCTCACTTCAACTTCCTTAATAGGCTGTTTATGCATCTTAGACTCATTGAAAATGACATCACTACTTCTGATCACTGTCTGTGTTTCAAGATCCCATAAGCAATATCCAAATTGTCCTTCTCCACCATATCCAAGGAAAATGCATTTCTTTGACTTATGATCCAACTTTTGTCTAAGATTCTTGGGTATATGAACATATGCTTCACACCCGAAAACTCAAAGATGATCATAATATGGTGGCTTCCCCTTCCACAACTCTTGTGCCACTTTCACACCTTTGGTAGTACTAGGTGAAAGGTTAATCACATGAACTGCAATCAATATTGCTTCTGCCCAAAAGCCTTGTGAGAGCTTTGCATGATGCAACATAGAGACTGCTCTATCTTGATTAGTTCTATACATCCTCTCAGCTACATTATTCTAAACTGGCGTATAAGGAGTTGCAAACTCTCTACGAATCCCTCTAGACTAAGAGAAAAGGCTGAATTCATGTGAGGTATACTCACCCCCGTTATCTGAACGTAAAGCCTTAAGCTGGTTCCTTTTCATCTCAAGTGAAGCAATCATTTGCATCCATGTCAGCAGGCTTCTTTGAAATCCCATTTACTGGCTTCCATTGCCTCCTTTGAGTCAGCACATCTTTAACCTGATTCTTCCATAGAGCAAAGTTTGTGCCATCAAATTTTCGGATCTCAAAATGGTCTTTGCCCTACAAGTTATAGCTCCTCCTTAGAACACTAGCACTAGACCCTAATCCACCGGATGTTCCTAAGACCTCTGATGCCATGATGGTAGAGAACTGAGTAGAATGATAATGGAGCTAGAAGAGTCCGAACACCAATGAATAAGTGTATCAAGGAGTAAATCAACCACTATATAGTTAACAAAACCAGAAATCTAGAAAAATTTTGCCAGACTGTCCTCTGCAAAATGAGCATATGACCAGTGTCAAAATATCATAAAATTTCAAGTACTGACATGTTTTCCTGCATAGTGAATCAGTGACTCCACTGCATATAATCAGTTACCCAATAGAGGCCAACTAGGCTTATCGAGCACCTATGAACAACTATCATACATCTCCTATAGCGAGGCTGGGTAACTCTTCTACCTGCATCACCGAAGAGACCCCAAACATCTGGGTGTCTTCCAGTTAAGAAAACCTCACCACGAACCTCTTTATCAAACATAAAGGGCTTTATGCAAAGAACGTAACCGCTATATCAATGACCACATGGATGTACATAAGCGGTATCCATAGAAGCATACATGGTGTGTATGTGCTCAATATATATGCAGTAAAATGACACTAAAAGGTGAATACACAGTCCAAAATCTAGCTAATAACACCTATAAGTGTCTGTCAACTATGATGTTTAGGCTCAAAAAACCTACATAAATTTAAAGCAGCTGCTCCCACCAAAACTGAAACCTTTCAACAAACATGTAGTTTTACGAGTGTGGCTGAAGACACAGCCCTAAAGGTTGATATTTATTGTCAGGGAAGTACAAAAAACACTCTTCTTGATGTTTTTGGACCTATGTGAAGAGAACTATGTGCGAAAGTACTCCAAAATGGCTCCAAAAGACACCAAAAATGCTTAAAAAATAGGCTTTTGAAAGCAAAGAATGAAGCTATGAGGGACCAAAACATGTTCAAGGTACTGTCAACCTTAGTCTTTCCCCTTCTTCAAACACCACGAGAGTGTAGCTTAGTGGCAAGAGATTGCCACGGTTAAGCAAGCTCTGGGGGGAACAGTACTGGGATGGGTGACCTCCCAAGAAGTATTAGGAACCTCTATCTTCCTTGATCGTTGAGGTCCTCCCTCGTGCACAGCCAACGACACCAATGGTGACTTCGATGACTCGGACAACAAGGTATGCCAAGGTTTATGCCTTGGTCGCTGCCTTAGTCATAAGCCTTGGAGAAATCCTTGGGGGGTGCTCGCTTTGCTCGCACACAAGGGATAAAGCTTTTTGTGTCAAACTGCTCTGATACCAATGAAGTATTTTGATGCCAATGCACCACAGTGCACTCTCCTTCTTGAGAGCTCTACGATGATATGCTCGGAGTAGAAAACCGAGCTCTTGATGTTGCACACAGTACTTCGCACAGATGTTGCAGAATACACAGAAAATACAGTACACAGAGGAGCACGAAGACAGACTTCTTAGGTAGCAATCGAACTTACAGTCTGTGACTGACTAAGCCACTATATGTTTTATTAAAGAACATATACAAGGAAGTGTCCAATGGCCATTTGGCCTTTCACATGGACACTAATGGTAAAACTAGATGGCTAGTGTAGACTTTAAGAGATAGCAAATTAGATGCACCTATCTCATATCGTACTGATTTAGGCTCTAATTATGATTCCTTTGCATCATGTTGTTATGGAATGGCTGCCTCTAGTCTTTGTGATGAGAATTAGCCTGATTATTTTAAGGAAGCATAAAATTCAAAAAATGGATGGCTACTATGCAATCAAAAAATATGATGCTATTTTGAAGAATGGTATATGGTCTTCACGTGAATTTGCCTTTGGGAAAAAAGGAAATTGGCACTAAATGGGTATACAAGTTGAAGTGTAAACCTGATGAAATAGTTGATAGGTATAAGGTTAGGCTTGTTGCAAAATGTTATGCTCAAGAGAGAGGCATTGATTTTGATGATACCTTTGCACCCACTTGCCGAATGACCACCATTCATAGCATTCGTGCACTTGCAACGCATCATGGTTGGAATGTACATTAGTTGGACATTAAAACTGCATTTTTGAATGGTGACTTATATGAAGAAGTGTATGTATTTCAGCCTTGTGCTTTTGTGCAAAAAGGGAATGAAAAGAAAGTGTGCAGGTTGAAAAAGACATTATATGGTTTGAAGAAAGCATCACAATGCTTGGTATGAAGAGATGCATGCCTACTTGATTGCACTTGGCTTTGAGAACAATCCGATTGAGAGCACCTTCTATGTTAAGTGTGCAAATGATGTACTCTGATCATTGTTGTGTATGTTGATGACATGTTTCTCAGTGGTCCTAATGAGAAAACATATGCTGAATTTAAGGCTTATTCACATGATTCTTTTGAGATGTTAGATTTTGAGCATTTGCATCATTATTTGGGCATTCAATTTTTGCAAGTTGATGGTGGATGTGTCAAACAAAATACATTGACACATTATTGAAAAAGATTGCAAATCTATTGCCAATCCTATGGAAACAGGTTTATAGTTGAGTCTTCATGATGTTTGAGATGCATTTGATGTTGTTCTTTATCAGCAGGATGTTGGATGCTTGATTTACTTATGCATAACTAGACCTGATATTGAGTTTTTTGTCTCTTAGATAAGCAAGTTTATGCATTGCTTAGGTGTCAAGCATTGGCAGTTCATTAAGCACATCTTTCACTACTTGAGTGGTATTTGGCTACTTGGATTGTTTTATAACAAACGAGGACTGTTAATGCCAGATTTTTCATGCTTTTTTTTACTTAGATTCGGATGGTTTCTATAACACTCATAAGTTCACGATTGGTTTTGGCTTCATTCTTGGTAGCTCATGCATATATTGGTTGAGCAAGAAGTAGCCTACTATGGGAACCTCTAGTTATGAGGGTGAGTATAGGGAAGATTTCACAGCAACTGTTGAGTGTATGTGGTTGAGACGCCTTTTAACTGATCTGGTGTTGGTCAATCTTCTACCACCACCATCTTCTCTGCGATCAGAGAGCACTGGCACTTGTGAGGAACCCAGTGTTCCGTTCTCACACAAAGCGCATTGAGATGCACTATCATTATGTCAAGGAGAGGTTCTCTAATGGAGAGATCAGTTTGGCATATGTGCCCACACAAGACAATGTTGCACACCTTTTAACAAAGGCTCTGCCTAGGAGACGTTTGAAGCTTTTTGCAAAGTTTTGGCTTAGTTTCTTTTGTGGATTGATCTCTATCAACATATCTTGGCACTTCCTTATACATGAGTGCTAGCTCCTTGTTCAATGCATCACTTCAGGGAGGATTAATTCATATATTTTGGTAGTAATATGTGTAAACCTCTTAGGAGTGCCAGAGCACTTCTTTCCCTCTTTAAGAGGTTTTTTTTTTCTCTTGGCTTGTATGTACGACTATAACCCTAAGGAGTCACTAATCTTTTGTACATTCACTTGGTAATACATTCAGTATCGTGTTTTGTGCTCCAAGATTCTTCTTCTTCCTTGTGCTGTTTGTGTGCTTCTACACACCTCAAACTCCAACATGAACATCACTAAAGCATAGCTACTTGCTAAATACCTTAGAATTCAAGAATGGGAGTGTGATGTGCCTAGTACCCTTCTGACCTCAAATATGAAAAAGCAAAAGTGTGCTTATTGTTTTCAAACCATGTAAATGATGTTTATAATATGAATCCAATTCCGTATGTCTGTCTTCTTTTTATAACGATGAAAAATTTAAGTTTGAACATTCAATGAATAAGGTTTAGGATGTTGTTCCAAAAAAACTTTCCCATGTCTGAACACCTTCTCAAGTCTAAGTTGATAATGCCATAATCTTGCTCCTAGGTGCTAAGCCTATATGTAACCCCTCTACACACTCCCATATTCCTGAAAAGCCAAAATCTAGAAATAATTGAAAGAATACATAGAAAAAGGACTTATTATTTTTTACTAAAAGAATCCTATCCTTTTATTAAAAAAGAAGGATTGATCAATGGGTTTATGCATTGATTATCTAGTTTTCAATAAAATCACTATGAAAAATAATATCCAATGCCCCAAACAAATGATATATATGATCAAATGAAATAAGTTAAGATATTCTCAAAGCTTGATCTTTCACAAGGATACCACTAAATGAG
>MU260463.1:40000-125000 GCA_020310875.1 Ceratopteris richardii
ACGAAGACAGACTTCTTAGGTCTTACAAATGCGGTCGAACTTACAGTCTGTGATAGACCAGGTCACTATATGTTTTATTAAAGAACATATACAAGGAAGTTTCCGATGGCCATTTGGCCTTTCACATGGACACTAACGGTAACAATCTCCCACTAAAGGCAAACATGGCCAAAGTAGCTATGGGAGAAAAATAAAGAGTACCTGAGTGTAAGTATACAAAATATACCTCCCACCTGATGGGCATGTTACACAGTGTACAAGTGACTGTGTAAGATAAAGAATCAAGTAACCCCCATCAAGTGACAATAGTGTCAAAAGCTATCATGTGGTAGAGCTTTAGTCAATGCATCTGCAACATTATCGCGAGTCTGAACCTTCTGAAGAATAATGCGCTCTGTGGCTAAGCGATCTTTAATGAAGTGATACCTCACCTCAATGTGCCTAGTCTTTTCATGATAGACCGGATTCTTAGCCAAAGCAATGGCACTCTGACTATCACTGAGCAAGCGAGGTACATGCTGAGGTAAACCCATATCACAAGCAAGACGAGAAAGACACAATGCTTCCTTACATGCCTCACTTGCTGCAACATACTTTGCTTCTGTGGTGGAAACAATTGTACATTCTTGAAGACAATATCTCCAAGATATAGCACCTCTAGCAAAATGAAAAATGTACCCTGATGTAGACTTACGATTGTCTACACAACGAGCATAATCAGAATCTACACAACGAGCCTTGAGATTTCATAAAAGCATCAAACTTTTGGTACCATTGTCTAGGGGACTGTTTAACTTCATACAAGCTCTTCTTAAGCTTACAAACTAGACTTTCCTTGCCATGAACTACATAACCCTCTGGTTTTCCATATAGATCTCATCTGTAAGATCTCCATGCAAGAAAGTAGTTTTCACATCCATTTGGACTAGCTCTAAGTCCTCCATTGCAACGAATCCAAGCAACACGCACACGGTAGTAATCTTGACCACTGGAGAGAAGATTTCCTTGAAATCAACACCATGTTGTTTCTTAAAACCCTTTGCAACGAGTCGTGCTTTATACTATGGAGAAGCACTATCTGATGTGAATTTCAGCTTATATAGCCATTTACATGGTAAATTTTTCCTACCCTTTGGCAAAGTTACTAAATCCCAAGTACCATTCCTGTGAATAGAATCCAACTCACTCTTCATGGCACGCTCCCACTTGACATGATCCTCTGTCTGCATAGCCTCTTTGTAGCAAGAAGGCTCACCGACATCTGTTAGCATAACAAAATATAAACCTAGAACATATCTATCAGGTGGATGCGAGACACGTGCAGAACATCTCAATGTTTGCTGAACAGGAATATGTGCAGACTGATGTGAATGGATATTCTCTTGAACATCCCTATGTGCAACATTTTTATGCATGCTAACCGGAGGACTAGTATCCTCAAACACCACTCTTCTCACTTCAACTTCCTTAATAGGCTGTTTATGCATCTTAGACTCATTGAAAATGACATCACTACTTCTGATCACTGTCTGTGTTTCAAGATCCCATAAGCAATATCCAAATTGTCCTTCTCCACCATATCCAAGGAAAATGCATTTCTTTGACTTATGATCCAACTTTTGTCTAAGATTCTTGGGTATATGAACATATGCTTCACACCCGAAAACTCAAAGATGATCATAATATGGTGGCTTCCCCTTCCACAACTCTTGTGCCACTTTCACACCTTTGGTAGTACTAGGTGAAAGGTTAATCACATGAACTGCAATCAATATTGCTTCTGCCCAAAAGCCTTGTGAGAGCTTTGCATGATGCAACATAGAGACTGCTCTATCTTGATTAGTTCTATTCATCCTCTCAGCTACATTATTCTAAACTGGCGTATAAGGAGTTGCAAACTCTCTACGAATCCCTCTAGACTAAGAGAAAAGGCTGAATTCATGTGAGGTATACTCACCCCCGTTATCTGAACGTAAAGCCTTAAGCTTAGTTCCTTTTTCAGTCTCAAGTGAAGCAAGCCATTTTTTGAAAGTGTGGAATACCTCATCCTTTGATTTGATAGGATATACCCAAACTTTTCTAGTAGCATCATCTATGAAAGTGACAAAGTAGAGAGAACCACCTAAGGACCTAGTGGGCATAGGACCATACACATCTGTATGAATGAGATCTAAAGGCTGAATTGAAGAGTCAATGTGCGTTCTATGCACATTTTTGGTTTGCTTTCCATATTGACAATGCTTACAAAATGAAAAATCGGAGAGAGATAACACAGGTAAGTAGCCAGAATGAGAAAGATTTTACATTCCACTACGAAATATATGGCCCAATACAAGCCGTAGGCTGTCCAGTAACAGCTAACAAGTGTTCTTTCTATGATACAAATAAAAGATAAAGTGAGCCAACTTTGCTTCCTTTTTCAATAACCATATTGCCCTTTGATATGTGAAAGGACTGAGCATAGAAGACCACCTTGTAACCAAGGTCATCAAGTTGACCAACTCACATCAAACTGCATGATAACTGTGGTACATGGCGTACATTATGCATAGTAAATTTTGAACCATCAATGAACTGCACAACCACATCTCCAATCCCCACGACATCATACTCATAAGAGTCACCAAGTCTCACAATACCAAGAGACTTTGTTGCATAATTAGAGAACCATTCTCTATGTGGTATCACATGGAAAGATGCACCAGAATCTAGCAACCAAGTGTGGGAAAGAGAATCATCCATAAGCGCCTCAAATGGCACAGTACTATCAAGTGTCAACACATCAACAGCATCAGAAATAGCATTAATTTCTTCAATCTTCACAGTCGAAGTAGATGGTGCATGTAACTGTTTAACATGCCCATCAACGTTCTGTCCTTTACCTTTAGCATTCTTTAATACATAACAATCTTTCTTCATATGTCCTTTCTTATGACAATAATGGCATTCGATATCCCTCTTCCTTGATTTACTTCTACTCTTATTCCGTTGACCATTCTTTTCCTTGTTCTTGCTCCTACCATGTTGCTGATTCTTTCCTTGGTAAGAATCATGAACATTATATGCATCTCCACTCTGAGTGCCAACCATAGATTCTACGAATATCCTCACTCAAGAGTGCTCCACATATGTCATCATAGACAAGTTTACCACCAGGTGCACTATTGCTAATATCTATGAAAAATGTATCCCATAATGATGGTAGGGTGCATAACAGCAATACTGATTTCATTTCATTATCCATATCCATTTTCTGAGCCTATAACTGGGAGAATATAGCATCAAACTCATTTGGATGAGCACCAGCACTATCTGTGTCCTTCATGCAAAGGTCATATACTTTTCTCATCAGATACACTTTATTTGATGCCGTCTCTTTTTCATATGTATTGCATAACTTCTTCCAAAGCTCTTCTGCACTTTCATAGTCTAATACTGTAAAGTAAACATTATCTGTTAGGTGCAAGAGAATGGTAGACCTGGCCATTTCATCTAACTCATCCCAATCATCTGCATCCATGTCAGCAGGCTTCTTTGAAATCCCATTTACTGGCTTCCATTGCCTCCTTTGAGTCAGCACATCTTTAACCTGATTCTTCCATAGAGCAAAGTTTGTGCCATCAAATTTTCGGATCTCAAAATGGTCTTTGCCCTACAAGTTATAGCTCCTCCTTAGAACACTAGCACTAGACCCTAATCCACCGGATGTTCCTAAGACCTCTGATGCCATGATGGTAGAGAACTGAGTAGAATGATAATGGAGCTAGAAGAGTCCGAACACCAATGAATAAGTGTATCAAGGAGTAAATCAACCACTATATAGTTAACAAAACCAGAAATCTAGAAAAATTTTGCCAGACTGTCCTCTGCAAAATGAGCATATGACCAGTGTCAAAATATCATAAAATTTCAAGTACTGACATGTTTTCCTGCATAGTGAATCAGTGACTCCACTGCATATAATCAGTTACCCAATAGAGGCCAACTAGGCTTATCGAGCACCTATGAACAACTATCATACATCTCCTATAGCGAGGCTGGGTAACTCTTCTACCTGCATCACCGAAGAGACCCCAAACATCTGGGTGTCTTCCAGTTAAGAAAACCTCACCACGAACCTCTTTATCAAACATAAAGGGCTTTATGCAAAGAACGTAACCGCTATATCAATGACCACATGGATGTACATAAGCGGTATCCATAGAAGCATACATGGTGTGTATGTGCTCAATATATATGCAGTAAAATGACACTAAAAGGTGAATACACAGTCCAAAATCTAGCTAATAACACCTATAA
The DNA here is from genome assembly GCA_020310875.1 of Ceratopteris richardii. Taxonomy (NCBI): domain Eukaryota; kingdom Viridiplantae; phylum Streptophyta; class Polypodiopsida; order Polypodiales; family Pteridaceae; genus Ceratopteris; species Ceratopteris richardii. Next base: position 44,300 of record MU260463.1, read on the forward strand.
GTGTCTGTCAACTATGATGTTTAGGCTCAAAAAACCTACATAAATTTAAAGCAGCTGCTCCCACCAAAACTGAAACCTTTCAACAAACATGTAGTTTTACGAGTGTGGCTGAAGACACAGCCCTAAAGGTTGATATTTATTGTCAGGGAAGTACAAAAAACACTCTTCTTGATGTTTTTGGACCTATGTGAAGAGAACTATGTGCGAAAGTACTCCAAAATGGCTCCAAAAGACACCAAAAATGCTTAAAAAATAGGCTTTGAAAGCAAAGAATGAAGCTATGAGGGACCAAAACATGTTCAAGGTACTGTCAACCTTAGTCTTTCCCCTTCTTCAAACACCACGAGAGTGTAGCTTAGTGGCAAGAGATTGCCACGGTTAAGCAAGCTCTGGGGGGAACAGTACTGGGATGGGTGACCTCCCAAGAAGTATTAGGAACCTCTATCTTCCTTGATCGTTGAGGTCCTCCCTCGTGCACAGCCAACGACACCAATGGTGACTTCGATGACTCGGACAACAAGGTATGCCAAGGTTTATGCCTTGGTCGCTGCCTTAGTCATAAGCCTTGGAGAAATCCTTGGGGGGTGCTCGCTTTGCTCGCACACAAGGGATAAAGCTTTTTGTGTCAAACTGCTCTGATACCAATGAAGTATTTTGATGCCAATGCACCACAGTGCACTCTCCTTCTTGAGAGCTCTACGATGATATGCTCGGAGTAGAAAACCGAGCTCTTGATGTTGCACACAGTACTTCGCACAGATGTTGCAGAATACACAGAAAATACAGTACACAGAGGAGCACGAAGACAGACTTCTTAGGTAGCAATCGAACTTACAGTCTGTGACTGACTAAGCCACTATATGTTTTATTAAAGAACATATACAAGGAAGTGTCCAATGGCCATTTGGCCTTTCACATGGACACTAATGGTAAAACTAGATGGCTAGTGTAGACTTTAAGAGATAGCAAATTAGATGCACCTATCTCATATCGTACTGATTTAGGCTCTAATTATGATTCCTTTGCATCATGTTGTTATGGAATGGCTGCCTCTAGTCTTTGTGATGAGAATTAGCCTGATTATTTTAAGGAAGCATAAAATTCAAAAAAATGGATGGCTACTATGCAATCAAAAAATATGATGCTATTTTGAAGAATGGTATATGGTCTTCACGTGAATTTGCCTTTGGGAAAAAAGGAAATTGGCACTAAATGGGTATACAAGTTGAAGTGTAAACCTGATGAAATAGTTGATAGGTATAAGGTTAGGCTTGTTGCAAAATGTTATGCTCAAGAGAGAGGCATTGATTTTGATGATACCTTTGCACCCACTTGCCGAATGACCACCATTCATAGCATTCGTGCACTTGCAACGCATCATGGTTGGAATGTACATTAGTTGGACATTAAAACTGCATTTTTGAATGGTGACTTATATGAAGAAGTGTATGTATTTCAGCCTTGTGCTTTTGTGCAAAAAGGGAATGAAAAGAAAGTGTGCAGGTTGAAAAAGACATTATATGGTTTGAAGAAAGCATCACAATGCTTGGTATGAAGAGATGCATGCCTACTTGATTGCACTTGGCTTTGAGAACAATCCGATTGAGAGCACCTTCTATGTTAAGTGTGCAAATGATGTACTCTGATCATTGTTGTGTATGTTGATGACATGTTTCTCAGTGGTCCTAATGAGAAAACATATGCTGAATTTAAGGCTTATTCACATGATTCTTTTGAGATGTTAGATTTTGAGCATTTGCATCATTATTTGGGCATTCAATTTTTGCAAGTTGATGGTGGATGTGTCAAACAAAATACATTGACACATTATTGAAAAAGATTGCAAATCTATTGCCAATCCTATGGAAACAGGTTTATAGTTGAGTCTTCATGATGTTTGAGATGCATTTGATGTTGTTCTTTATCAGCAGGATGTTGGATGCTTGATTTACTTATGCATAACTAGACCTGATATTGAGTTTTTTGTCTCTTAGATAAGCAAGTTTATGCATTGCTTAGGTGTCAAGCATTGGCAGTTCATTAAGCACATCTTTCACTACTTGAGTGGTATTTGGCTACTTGGATTGTTTTATAACAAACGAGGACTGTTAATGCCAGATTTTCATGCTTTTTTTTACTTAGATTCGGATGGTTTCTATAACACTCATAAGTTCACGATTGGTTTTGGCTTCATTCTTGGTAGCTCATGCATATATTGGTTGAGCAAGAAGTAGCCTACTATGGGAACCTCTAGTTATGAGGGTGAGTATAGGGAAGATTTCACAGCAACTGTTGAGTGTATGTGGTTGAGACGCCTTTTAACTGATCTGGGTGTTGGTCAATCTTCTACCACCACCATCTTCTCTGCGATCAGAGAGCACTGGCACTTGTGAGGAACCCAGTGTTCCGTTCTCACACAAAGCGCATTGAGATGCACTATCATTATGTCAAGGAGAGGTTCTCTAATGGAGAGATCAGTTTGGCATATGTGCCCACACAAGACAATGTTGCACACCTTTTAACAAAGGCTCTGCCTAGGAGACGTTTGAAGCTTTTTGCAAAGTTTTGGCTTAGTTTCTTTTGTGGATTGATCTCTATCAACATATCTTGGCACTTCCTTATACATGAGTGCTAGCTCCTTGTTCAATGCATCACTTCAGGGAGGATTAATTCATATATTTTGGTAGTAATATGTGTAAACCTCTTAGGAGTGCCAGAGCACTTCTTTCCCTCTTTAAGAGGTTTTTTTTTCTCTTGGCTTGTATGTACGACTATAACCCTAAGGAGTCACTAATCTTTTGTACATTCACTTGGTAATACATTCAGTATCGTGTTTTGTGCTCCAAGATTCTTCTTCTTCCTTGTGCTGTTTGTGTGCTTCTACACACCTCAAACTCCAACATGAACATCACTAAAGCATAGCTACTTGCTAAATACCTTAGAATTCAAGAATGGGAGTGTGATGTGCCTAGTACCCTTCTGACCTCAAATATGAAAAAGCAAAAGTGTGCTTATTGTTTTCAAACCATGTAAATGATGTTTATAATATGAATCCAATTCCGTATGTCTGTCTTCTTTTTATAACGATGAAAAATTTAAGTTTGAACATTCAATGAATAAGGTTTAGGATGTTGTTCCAAAAAAACTTTCCCATGTCTGAACACCTTCTCAAGTCTAAGTTGATAATGCCATAATCTTGCTCCTAGGTGCTAAGCCTATATGTAACCCCTCTACACACTCCCATATTCCTGAAAAGCCAAAATCTAGAAATAATTGAAAGAATACATAGAAAAAGGACTTATTATTTTTTACTAAAAGAATCCTATCCTTTTATTAAAAAAGAAGGATTGATCAATGGGTTTATGCATTGATTATCTAGTTTTCAATAAAATCACTATGAAAAATAAATATCCAATGCCCCAAACAAATGATATATATGATCAAATGAAATAAGTTAAGATATTCTCAAAGCTTGATCTTTCACAAGGATACCACTAAATGAGGATCAAATTTAGAGAATTTCCCAAAGATAGGCTTCAAGAACAACTATGTGCATCTTGAATTCCTAGTCATGCCATTTGGGATAACCAAATGCCCTTGCTACTTTTATGAACTTGATAAATACAATTATATGACCTTACTTGGGTAAATTTGTAGTTGAACTTTCAATGACATCTTTGTCTATAGCAAAGATAAAACATCCCATTTGTATAATTTGGAAATGGGTTTCTAGATCCTAAGAGAAAACAAGTTTTATGGGAAAGATTCTAAATACAAGTTTTTGCACTAGAAATCAAATATCGTGGCCACTTTATATCTGAAAAATGGAATATAGGTCGATCTTGACAAGGTCCAAGTTATTCTCAGTTAGCCATAGCCAAAATAATATTGGAATTACAAAGTTTTCTAGGGTTAGCAGGATACTATAGAAAATTTGTATCAAATTTTACTAAGATGTCTCCCTTTATTTAGAAAATTTAAGGGAAAACCTAAAAATCTTACTTGGGGTAAGGAACAAGGAGAGAGTATGGAACAAGTAAAGAAAGTTGTTGCATCCACCTAGGTTTGACAAAGTGTAGATCCAAACCTTTGTGATTGAGATCGATGCAAATGAACTTGCATTTGGAACAATGCTTAATCAAAATGGCCATCCAATTGCTTTTGAAATTCAAAATCTAAATCCAACTCAAATTCTACCTATGAGAAGGAGTTTTATGCAATTGTGCATGCTCTAATGAAATGGAGATACTACCTACTTGGTACCAAAGTGACCATAGTATTTGGCCAAGTAAAAATCAAATGGTTTTCAAATCAAGCCAAATTAAAAGTTACAAAAGCTAGATGGGATGAAATACTTCAAGATTTGATTCTATATAAGGAAATGAAAGAAGAGTGGCCGAGAGCCAGTTTTTGGGGAATTGTAAGCGTACTGTTTGTAGTATGTATGTCATTGAGAAGAGTGAATTCTACTCTGTTCTGTTCTGTTCTGTGCTCCGTCTAGTCGTTTATTCGCACCGTAGTGCAGAGTTACGAATTGGTAATCTTGTGTTACGAATCTGTTCGGTAATGGTTGAGTGTGTCTTTGAGTGTTATTGAGTTGCAGTGTGTTGTTTGTCAGTTTGTATGCTGAACGAGGAATTGTGAAAAGTAGCCCCGAATTGTTCGCGTGTTAACATTCTCTATAAGTGACCAAGTTGATGCAGTAGTCTACGTTCACTGTTGATTCCAATCACAGGAAGACTAGCATCTGTAATGGTTGGAGTGCGAGTAGGACATTGTTAAGTCTGTGACTAGTCGATCGTTGTCAGGAAATTTGTTGCTCGAGGTTGGCATACGATGAGTTGCATAACGACAGGGTATATATGGGTGTTTGGTATACCTGTCTGTTCTAAAGAAGCACATATTAGGTGATCTTCGTTTACTGAAGTAGATTATTCTATTGGATACAAGTCACCGGACTACTGCTCAGATCACTACAGCAGGATTAGTTCGGGAATTCTAAGTCCAGTACACCAACAGTCATCAGTTGTTCAGGGTTGCGCACTGAGCTAAGACGCGAGAGAGCAATTATGATTGTGTAATGAGTTGGGAAAATAGCACAGGGCCTCTGTCTAACAGACCCCTACCACTCCCAAGGACCCACGTGGCTAAGAGGTAACTTAATGTTAGGAAAGATTCGGAAACATCTGAACTTGAAAGTGTTTTGAGTCTGAAGTCGGAAGTTTAACGACTAACAGCCACCAACAAGGACACCCATCAAATCAAGACCCAAACAGAAGTTGATCGGAAGGAGTATACCAGAGAGCGAAGAAGAGTCATCCCCGAATGAGGAAAGCAGCAATCAACCACCGTGGAATGATATGCAAATTCCAACGAGCCATAGGGTGACACATGGAGGTAAGACACTTCCACAAGGACAAGGTCAAATACCAACAGAGGAGGAAAGAGAGCAAAGTCAACAACCACATCAACAACAAAATGTGCAAGATGAAGCTGGGCCCTCACATCGTGTACATCGGAGAAAAAAAAATTATCAACCACGACGTCGACCTCAACGCCAGCCAAACATACCTCCCAACACAAGAGCTCCACAAAGACGAAGGAAGCACTGCAGGGCTTTTGCAAAGATATGAGACTACCAAAAGTCTGTGAACTACTCATACCATGAAGAGCTTTTGCAAGGGTAGTGAAAGAGGAACTACAAAGCTACCAAGCAGGTCTAAGAATACAAGGGATAGCACTTGAAGCACTTCAAGAGGCAGTTGAGGCCTACCTCATCTCCATGCTTGAGGACCCTAACCTCTGTGCTATCCATGCCAAGAGAGTAACCATACAACCGAAGGGCATTCAGCTAGCAAGAAGAATTAGAGGAAATAACCCATGATGTGTATATTATACCCTATGATAGGCTACTTTGCGATGTAATACAATGGATAATAGAAAATTTTGTTTTGACTTATATTCTTTGTCTCTTGTTTCTCTCTCACTCTCTCTCTCTCTCTCTCTCTCTCTCTCTCTCTCTCTCTCTCTCTCTCTCTCTCTCTCTCTCTCTCTTTCAGTCAGTTATATATGGATTCAGTTAAACATGCATGCACTTGCCTATTGTTTTGTGACTAGATATGTTCCTTTTCTACCTATTGATGTGCAGCATGTCCTTTTCATACCAAAAAACCCCCAGCCACAGAAACGCGGGATTCAGCCCTACAATTTTTGCAGGGCTGAATCCCACGTTTCTGTGGCTGGGTTTTTTTTGCAATATTTGGTCTTTTGTAAGCATCAAACATATGGTAGAGATGCAATGGTATGCATAAAAGGTAATCATTGTATACATAAATGGTATGGATGAGATCTTTATCTAATTAAAGCTGAGTTTATACCCTACTGGTAATCTTTGGTCCTGATTCTACCAAAACCAAGTGAAAATCTAAAATTACATACTTTCCTATGTTTTGTAGCACCTAAAAACACTAGACAAGGCCTTTTTTATGTATATAATTATACAAAGGACCAAAGGACTATAAAAAGAACCCCAATTAGATACAATTTGTGGACAGAAGATAAGTTCAATTTTTTAGCACATTCATATACAGAAATAGTCAAATGATGAAAAAAAAGTTTGTATTATCAAGACATTACATCATTTCTCAGCTGCCTTCAATTTCTCTACAACTTTCTTTCTCCTTTGTAGAGATTGAGGCAGCTGGTAAGTCAATAGATCTTGATATTACATGGGGGTCTTGCATTCCAAGACCCATGGCGATACCTATTTGCCCTAATACTTTTCCTCTAAAATTAAGTCCTAATGTAGTTACAACTAAGGATTTCCTAACCAAAATGACACAATTAGTGCCTTGGGTAATTGTACATAAACACAAAATCTTGCTAAGGGCCTTCAAGCACCAAGTCATGAAGTGCCCATCCGGACTGTAGTCTTTGTGTATGATAACAAAATCATCCTTTGGCAACTTTCTGATGTAGTTTGCCAAGGATGCACCACTCCCATGAGAAGCTCGATCTCCACCAGACCTTGCTGCGAACTTGTTGAGCTCAATTGCTTCCTGTTAAGAACAAATGAGAATTCAAGCTCTTACAATGTTAACTTAAATTATCGATTTATTTAATTCAATTACCACTTACATCATGAAGCTTGTCTTCTTCCTCCCCTCTTCCAGGGGCATCAAGATCAATGCTAGAGTGGGCCATGCCACTCTGCTCTGCTACAGGGGATGTAGGAATTTTTTGCTTCAGTATCCTCTCCCGTGCTGCACTGAACTCCTCCTCCGTAGTAGAATTGTTGTCATCATTTAAAATATCAGCACACACCATTGCTATGGTGTCTGCCACAGAATCCCCAAGTGGGATGGACTTCTTTTCAAGTATGTCAGATGTGTTGTCAAGTGGAACATCTGACATTGTGGAGAAAATACTCAAGCATTCATCTAGACGTAGACCGAATGCCTTCTCAATGTCATGAAGTAAAATAAATTCCTCTCCATCCACAACGATGCTGGAGAGATATTCAAGTTCCACCTCTAGTAATGTGGGCTTAGAGGGGTTGAGATTTGAAGGGGGGGGCTCCTCCATGCTTGATTGCACACGTAGTTTATCCTCAACACCACCAGGAAATTCTTGGTGGATTGTAATGCTTTTTTTGGGAAAATTTATGGCCTCTGGTTGAGGCTCATTCTTCTCCTTAACAAAACCCCCAGTGACAAGGTTGGGGAGCTCAACAGGTGTAGGTTCGGGCTCCTCATTACTAATAAAATATGTTGTTGCAATGTAGGATAGGTACTTTGTACCCATCCTCTTCTTTTTGTTAAGTTTTTTTTACTAATGGCACAGAGTCATCTAGTAAGTGCCCTGCAGTTTCAGCAATTGCCTTGAAATGCTTAAGGCGCTTCATGAAGGCTTCATCGCCTCTGTGTATGTAGAGTAGAAGGTCACATGGAACCCATTTACCCTCATAAGGTGGGATTTCTATAGAGAAACGCAAGATGTAGTACTCAAGGAACTCTATGATTTCCTTGAGCACATCAGAGTTCAGTTGAATTGTTTTGTCTAGATCACGGACTCTAGACAGTAGGTCATACAAGTGGTTTTGACCTTTGAACTCAGTTGATTCCAAGAACTCATTGAAGAGTTCACGTGGACGTTTGGGTTGTAGGGTACTGGAGGATGCGGCAGCCATTGCGCGTGATGCTAGCTTCTGTGCGTACTCTGCAAGTGATTGTAGCTCTTCTTGGTTGCAAAAGTGAGAAATGAGAGAATAAGTGTTGCTTTTATAGCAGTTTCAAAATTTTAAAGTGAGTGGGACCCATTTTAAAACTAAAACTGATACCTTCAAATAAAACAATCATGCATAGAACTCTCAGAAAAAAAACTTTTGCTCATAAAAAGATTGAATAGAATCATTAACCAGAATAAGATACACGACAACAGAATAGAAAAAATAAATTCTCATAACATTAAAATTATAATAAATTTCCATTGGAAAAACCAAAGATTTGGCAAATTGTACATCATATTGAGATCAAAAAATTTTACATGCTATGTAGGATTATAAATGGAACATAGGTTGTGTGTACACTGTAGCACTCAAATAGTTCTTGAGCTATGACAATGAAAGTTGAGTTCCATCCACACTCCATTCAAGGAGGACTTTAATTTTATCCTCCAACCTCTTACCAATCTGCAGACAAATAGAAAACTTTAAATGAACATATTTGAGTGTAAGAATTTGTATAAACAAAAGAAGAAATACCATATGCTACTTACCTCATGCCCTTGTATTCTGAACTTTGATTGATCCAGATCCTCAAATCCCATGATTACTCTCACGTTGGCAAGAGTCCAATGATGATTTACTGAAATAACTTCCATTACATTGTTGGGTAGATTTATCTTAATTTCAAATGAAATTAAAACACCCTCATAACTTTGTAATGGTATCCATTCACCAAGTTTACACATCCAGCGATCATAATAGAATCTAATGTACAATGAAGTACGATGTTTCAAGTATCGAAATCCTATGCCTGTTGCACCAATTTTACAAATGTATCTATCAAGTCCCCAATTTCCACCTAGCAAACACTCTACCTGCTCATACGTGATATCTTTTAACATGAACATTGTTGAAGTCTCTAGAATTGTGAATATCTGAAATAAATGTACAAAACAATGAACAGGAACACACCAATGTAATCCTATAGATCTTGAAACTCTTGTAAATTTCAAAGAGTTGTGTATGTCCATCACCATCTTATGCTTCAAAGATGTTAATGTCCATACATCAGGTTGCAGCCACTCGAGCTTTAAGAGAGAATCTACCTTAATCATCTCTAACTTGCCAAAATCATTTGATGAAGAGGGTACAACATATGTATGTGTGTAAAAAAAAACTCTCTCACGTAATAGCTGAGCAGGACGGGCTTGTGGAAAGACTATCGACCCAACATCTGCATGCAATGCTTGGAAAGTACCTGTAAGACTATGAAGTGGTTGTTCTTCCACCAAGGTAGAAGGAAATATGTCTACAACAAAAAACTACACAACTTAGCTAGGTATATTATGAAATTTGGACAAAAGTCAATGATTAATACTTACAGTTGATAGGATATCTCATTTTGTTTGAGTTTTCCAATTTCATGGTTGACATTGTGAACACATGTTGTACAATGGCAACAGCTTCACCATTTTTGAGCTTTTTGAAGCCTAGCAACTTCCCTTTCCAATGAAGATCCAAGTTTCCACTATCTCTCACACGGTGAGGACCAACACCAGAGGGTTGCATGTACACCCATGCACCTTTGCAGAACTCCTGTCCTAACCAAAATCCTTCTGGAGCCTTGATATTGTGACATTTTATCGCGATAACCTCATCTTTTGGACGTCTATGAGATTTAGGTTTCTCCATTGGAGATCAGGCTATGGAAGTGACAGTAGGAATTCAAAGAAGATGATGCATAGAGAAAGAAATGGAGATGCAGGAGCTGCAATGGTGTGCTAGGGACAGAAAGTAGTGGAAAGAGATGAATTTTCGGGACCTGGGTATGAAAATGTGAGGTTTTGGAGGGAGAAAGTTGCATTTTGAGTTATTTTTGAAAAAGTCACTTTTTTCACTTCAGTTCATGCACGGATTTTGATTTAGAACCCAAAAATAGCACTTTTGATCCTAAAAAGTGGTTGGGGGACCATTAAATGGTGTTATGATGAGTTTTATAACTTTTTGAAAATTTTGAATTTTTGGGCCCATGTAAGTTACGAGATTCCTTCCTCTCTCTAGAGGCAAAACCTGAACATAGGGGAATCCTGTCCCCTCATCCCCCTTCATCCTAGTGATTTATAGGCTATAGACTGTGTCCACCACCCTCCTCTCATTGGTTCATCACTAATCACTCCTTAATCCAAAAGGCCCATGCAGGCTTCATTTTTTTCCCTAATGACGACTCACGTTGGCAAAGAAGCGTAAGGAGGATGAAAATAGAATACGTGCAGAAGCTCAGGCAGAAGCCATAGAACGCATTAAGCGCATGAAGCTAAGAAGACAAGGAATAGGGAGAGAACATTATAATCATCTGGAAACAACACCCAGATACCCCATGGCCATGTGTCAAGCAAAGTCAAGTACTCATCCTAGCATAGTGGATAGAAGACCATTCATTACAGTCAGGCTAGAGCACGACAACCCTTGCCAAAAGCTCAAGGCTTTAATTAACTCAGGTGTTACGACTAGTGTGATTAGATGGTCCCACTATAAGGACTCAGGAATAGAAATGCGGCCAATAGAGGCATACCTCATAGGGCTAGGAGGCATGGAAACCCCTTGCATGGGTGAGGTGGATCTCCCTATCCTCATAGACGAAGTGACCTTGACAGTGAAGCTACTAGTGTGCCATGACGAGGACCTGATAGAACCCCTAATCCTTGGCCAAGATTGGCTATACGATCACTCAGTGGACCTAAATCTTAGACAAGGCTCCTTGCAGATTGGAACCTTAGATCAGAAGCGAGTGATACCGCTTGACTTCCCTAACGGCGTTCCGACTGAGGTATGTAACCCTAGACCATATGAAATGCATGCGACGGAAGATCGGAAGATCTTTGGTTAGATGAGTCACGTTACATCTACACCAACCCACGCGGGCTTGGCGATGGACAATTGTCAATCAGAAGGACGTCAGGAGATTTTCCCTTGGGCTTTCTGCAAACTAGAAGGGCAACCGCCCAACCGCTTGGTCAAATGGACACAATCAGCGGTCAGGTGGGTTATATCAACGGACAAATGGGGACCATTGTAGGTCAGGTGGACTGCATCAGCAGCCATATGGGCAAAACACCCTGCAGTGCCCATCCTTCCACACTTACTGCGGACTGGCCTAGATTAATAGTACGAAATGGAGCACTTCCTAATGGGCAAGTTTCGCAAGTGTTGGACCTCCCTTCTTTTCCAAAGCAGAGTGTCCATCCGACCTCTCAACCTCAACCACTAAGGAGTCAACCACGACGAAGGAATCCAGACCGATGACAATATCAGACGACACAAAGAGGAAAGCAGTATCAGCATCACAAAGCAAGAGGTACAAGACAAATATGGGTGTCGAAAGGACAAAAACCACTGACAGATCTCAACAATGCAGACAATGACAAGAAGAAGTCAAGGCAGAAGCAGAGGCAGTATCCAATGACCCCTCGACCTTCTTCTACGAGTATGAACATTCGACAGATTTGGATCGCCAAGAAGTACCTTATGAATCGACCCACACCCAGGCAGATTTGGGTACCCAAGCTGTGTATTATAGCTCAACTCTCAAGCCATGTAATATATAACCCTCAGAAATCTCTTCACCCTTCAAGACCACCACATCCGATATCACTTTTTGCCCCTCAGCAAAAACATTCCACCCATCCAAAAACTCTTAGGAAATGGATACCAAAACGTATCCAGAAGTCTTCTCCTAACCCATTGTCTAACATAACCCCCACCCCGACTAATCTACAACCTTGTAATAACTCATTCACGACTGAACCTTGTACAAATCCACACACCATAACCCCACATCAATCATAATAACACCTCATCAAGAAATGTATGCATCAACTGAAGCATGTAGGTGTCTAGAGACCTGCATTAGTTTTGCAACAATCATTCCATAAACCACATCACAACGCTCGGCTACACGGGTTACACATCGGTTATGGAAAGGGATTGCGGTCTCACTTTAATGGGATCATAATTAATTTCCATACTAATGTGTTTCAACCCCCACAATTTCAGGGATTTCTAGGACCCATGCCGATTGATGACCCTCCTAGGGGATATACTAAAAAGATTCATCGTAACTCTCATTGGTTTCGAGGTCTAGCAGGACCTTTAGCAGATGTAGATTTCATTTTTGAGGCCAATTTGGCGTTTGATCACCGTATTTGGGCCAAGTACCAATTCTTCTCAAGAGAATTCGAAGGACTACAGAACACAGAAGATTTAACGCATGTTTGGGCAAGAGCTAGCTTCATAGAATATTTCAGTGATCCCTTGCCTAAACCCGACTTCTACAGATGCTATTACTCAATCACCACTTTGATAGCTTCGGAGAACAAGGATCTACCAAGAACATTCATTTTGTCGTCATTAGTAAATGATCCACCATATAAGAGGTTTTACCTTTCTAAAGATCTGATTCGCGTTGCAATCAAGATCCATGGTACACACACTCCAACAGAACGAGAAAGGCTGGTTCCAGAGCCAATGAAATGTGGAGATGTTACTAAGTGGGAAGATATTTCAGCAATCACACCTGAACTCTCTAAACCGTTGAGGATATGTATGCAGCATTTTGCTTTCCCCGCTCAGGATAGATTCACCATGCCCCACAAACGCATCTGGTTTGGTTTATATTTAGCATGTACTGGACCACAAACAGTTGATCTGGCTAGCTAGATAGTTGATCAGCTCTACCTTGCCCAATACAGATGGGAAAGAAAGAAGGTAATCAATGGATGTTGCGCTCTCACGCGTATTGTATATATGTGTTTGGCATACGATTTACCGATCGAGCGTGCAATGACAAGCGAGGAGTTGAAAGCATTCAAAGGGACAGCAAAGAAAGCTAGGAAGTCTAGCAAAGGACGAGCAAGAAAGCACATGAGAGGTATTATCCCATGCCTCCAAGTCCCCGAATCACCGTCATCGCAGCCCTCTCCAGAACAATAGGAACCTACCACCACTGTAGTAGAAGTTCCCACCACTATTGGTGCGGAAGCTTTCTCTTTTCCGATACCCAACTTGGAAGCAGAGCCACTGGATACAACCTTTGATTTTGAAATGCAGGATGCTTTCTCCAATGAATTTCAGTTTTCAGAAGGACAGATATTTTCTCAAGAATATGAACGGCCAAGCTACCCGACCACGCCTCGAGACCAACCATAAGGACTAGTATCTAGTTCTGAGGACGAAAGAACAAAAACTGATGAAGATGATGGTGATGAAGAAGCCAGCCAGGGCACTCATGAATCCCAAGAACATGTGCAGACAGATGAACAAGGACAGCACACTGACACCCAGGGTGATACTAGTACGCATGAAGATGAAACCTTTGAAGCAGCAGCTTATACGCTAGCCATCAAAAAGTTGTATCGCACCATGGAGAAAGTTTGGGCACGTAAGAAGTTAACGGAGGAAGAGAGCCAAGCACTCATAGAGCAAGAACTTGTCTCAGGCGGTTTCGAAGAAGTATACATCAGAGGCTTCAGGGAACTTGTCAAATCAGTGGGATCCACTGAAGCCTTAAGATATTTGAAGAGGAAATCGTTACCGCAGTATGACCCTCGCAGGGTTCGCTTACTAACCAAACCTGGCAAATACATTCATGTACCCACAGGTGCACAATCTTCAGAACAGGCCAGGGAAGCACGTCTGATCCCTGAAGGCTCATTGGCAAAAGACACCATTATCGTCGACTCCCCACCCCACACTACTACTGTATATACCACTGTAACCAAAGTACCCGCCACCCCAACTGCTCCTCTTTCACCTCCCGTATCTCCAATCTCCCCTGTACATCCGATCTCTCCCAGACCATCCACATCGCTGTGGCAGAAGCCTTCCTTACTTCCATTCATCCAACAATTCCCGCAACCACCCAACCTAGTTTTCCTCCTCAAACGTCCACCTTTCTCTCTAGTCCAATTTTCTACCCATCCTTCCCGTCCTTCCCCACACCTCCAAGACCCCTTTTCCCATTCCCACCTCCATTAACCTTCTCCCCAGTCTCTCCCCCTCGACCCACCGTCATTCTTCTCTCCCCTTTCCACCAAGGAGTACACGAGAACCCCTCTGTAAATTACTCTTCAACCTTTGAAGACCCTGTATTTACACCCACGCACACACCCACTCTCACGCCATTGTTCACGGTCACCGCACTTGATACCACATCCAATGACATGGATATATCACCACCCACCGCACCACCGCTCACATCATTCATGGCACAACCATATTTAGGCACTTCACTTTTCTCCACAATAACCACGGCATCCACTTTCCCACCCCCATTCCCCATTCCCCTTGCATCTACACCTACTGCATCTTCACTTAGCACACCATTAATATTATCACCCACCATAGACACAGCACTTCGACAGATGTTCATGTGTATGACTCAAGTTAAGAGATGAGTTCACATCTCTTGGAAATAATTATCAGCAGCTGCAGAAGACAACGAATGATTTACAGTCGTAGTTCAATTCACTGACCATCGAGAATGCCTCATTGAACACCCGCTACCAAGAGCTACGAGAGGAATATCACAAATTTGAACTAGAAAGTGAAGAAAAGACGAAAGAGGCTGTCACAGATATTGATAACTTGTTAAGGGCACAGACTATTCACAATGCAACGCTCACTAGGAACATGGGCTTACTCAGACGACACTTGGCAGCAGCAAAAGAAGAGAACCAGCATTTACAGGAACAAAACAGAGAGAATTTAGAAGCTGCCCTTGATCAACCAGACCAACCATTAAGCCCCAGTCGCTTCAAGGCCGTGCCCTTAGAATCTATGAAAATGTTGTTAGATGATCATGTCAGATTGTTAGATGAGTACAACAGCATGAACGAGGAGTTTCAGAAGCTCAAAGATGAACACAAGATATTGCAGTTAAGAGTACCAATACCACAAGGACTACCAGCTCCTGCAGACCCATCTCCTGACATCCTAGAGGAACTCAACGCATTACGGGCCCAGGTATCAACTCTTCAATCACAGATAGCTATATATGAAGCACCCCCCAGGCCAGGCTCCCCACCGGAACTACCCGCAGAGGAAGAAATAGTAACCATTCCGGTGGAGGAAACTTTTGAAGAAGCATATGAACCCCAACCTATCCCAAGCGGACGCGTCACGGTAGAATGCCAGATGACTTTCGAACTTCCAACTCCCGCATGGATGAAGACGATTGAAGAACTGGGAAAAACCCACTCAGCTAGGGTAGAGGCGCAGTTACACGCAATGGCAATGATTGAAGAACGCATTTTATAATCCCCCTACTTTGCTCACTTGGCCCCACGCAGATACATATCTTGGCATGAGCTACAGTATAAACCTTATTTTATGTTAATGGCGGAATATCAGTTGGCCATAGACAAAGAAACAGGCAAGAAACCCTCTCACGCTACTCAGTTTGAGTCTGACGATTTACCAACAGACGTGCAGCAAGGAGAAATCTATCAACCAGAGCGGCGCAAGGATCTCTTACAGAATTATCCAGAGATGATGAGTACATGGGCCAAGGCACCACTACACTTAAAATACAACCCATGTTGGGGACCAGTGCCACGTCGCCGCTCCTGGAAGGCATTTGCGATTAAAGTATAGAATAACAAGCAATGCCAGGACTGGTTAAACTACCCATACTTCACTCCACCCACAGGACCACCTATAGTTGGATACATGATGGCCACGATTCGCCACTGGCTCCCTCGCTTGAAACATATGGACGATATAGCATTGCACATGATTGTCAAGATATTTGACATGATGCAGATGGTTTTTAAAGTCTTTAGACGCGTCAAGGCACGACATGTAAACACCCCGGGCTTCGAGCATGGTAACCCCGCCATCAAATGAACCACAACCCATTGATTGGAAGAAACTCGAGGCAGATCTGGCCCGAGCAATTTGCATATCAAAACACACCCTCGCTCAGGAACTACTCCAGAATTACATCCGATAGACCTCACAACAAGGGTCTGTCGCGGATGATAGAAGCGAGAGGGAGGAGGGTGTTGGTAGTAGCCAGAGGCATAGAAGACGCGGAAGCATGTAAAGACAGATCACGGGGTCAATCGAATCAATTTTTCAAAGATTTATGTTTTATAAATACTTTTCAAAACCTCCAATAGTGATTTTCATCACTTTTGTAATATATGTAACATAGAAAAACCCTTTTTGTAATTTATAGCTCCATTTTGTGCAAGCCGAGGAGTCCTCGAGCTTGAGGAGCTTAGGTAGAATAAGCGTACCAATTTTGATTATTTTTAGACACCGTTTACCCTTTCAAACAGCATCTAGGACCTATTTTTTAACTATGTCGGTCACTAGATGTGAAACCGGTCAAAACTAGTCTAGAATCTATAAAAAGAGCTAGAGAGCTCATTTTTCAGGTTAGCTTGTTGGAGTAGAGAAGAGCTTAGAGCTATTTTGAGCTTGTAAGAGTGTTCTTGAGCAATAGAGTTGATTTCTCACCTTCCATTGTGTCTTGCTTGTCTCTTCGTAGTGTGTGTGTATGTGTGTGTGCATCTCTATGCTTCTCACCTTCACTCTCACTTCATCTCCCATTCACGATCTTCATATCACTCCTATCTCTTCCGCGGATTGACATTAAGGAGGTGGAGCTTCTTAACATGGTTCTCACCATTGTGCTAGAGCAACACTGATCAACTAGGAAGCATTAGAGAAGTGATAGATGAAGAAAAAATTTTAAGGCAAGTCATCAATGGCCTGAAGGCAGATGACAAGTGGGAAGCCTTTACAACAACAATGGATCTATACATGGATATGCATGTACCAAATTTCAATACACTCATGGGACAACTACTTACTCAAGAGGCCAAGCTCATGAAGAATGGAGAAGGTTCCAAAGGTAATCAATCTTCTGCTTTGTATACTGATAAAAGTAAAGTCAAAGACAACCAAGGAAAAGGAAAGAAAGTAGATGATGAAGATGGTACACACCAAGCTAACTATGCAGGTAGAGGAAGACATGGTAGAGGTAGAGGCAGAGGAAGAAGACAAGGTAAAGGCAGACCCCAACAATCTAATCCTTGTTCTATTTGTGGATTAACTAATCATACAATAGAGAATTTCTTTAGGAATTCCAAGAATCAAAGAGGTAGAAGCTACAACAGAGGAGGTTATGGCAACTCAAGAGGAAGGTTCAACAATTTTCATGGCAACCACAACAACTACAACAATTCAACCTACCAAGGAGGATACAAAGGGAGTAGAGATTACAACAATTACATAGAATACTCAAATCAAGAAGACTCTCTAGTTGTCATGAATATGACAATGTCACAAGGTAAATCTGATGAGCATGTTTTCTACATAGATTCAGGTTGCTCAAATCATGTCGTAGGAAATGTGGCACTCCTATGAGATTTAGAAGATCCAAGGAACAAGCATGAAGTGCAAACAGGTGATGATACATGGCATCTGGTGGAGAAGATAGGAAATGTAAAAGAACCTGATGGAAACATCAACCTAGTTAGCAAGGTACTCTATGTCCCTACCATCACAAAGAATTTGATAAGTGTAGGACAGATTGTGGAGGAAGGCCTACAAGTTAGGTTCACAAAATGAGGAGCATTTGTTGTAGATCCAAGTCAAGGATTCAAGAGGATTGCAAAGGGTTAAAAGACAGGTAGATTATTCACATTTGAATTACAAGAGTCAAACATTCACAAAATTGGAAGTATGGCACAAAAGGTTAGCACATATTGGTGAAAGATCATTAAAGCAAATTTCCAGGGACCAAAGTGTACTTGGACTCCCCAATCTTTCAAAAAAACACATGATTTATAAGTGTAGTGCATGTCAATTTGGAAGTCTCACAGGTTACCATTCCTGAAGAGAGGATATATGCATGGAGATCTCTTGGATTTGGTTCATACAGATGTATGGGGACCTAGCAAGGATGCTTCAATATCTCGATCAAGGTATTATGTCTCCTTCATTGATGATTGCAATAGATGGACTATACTATACTTTATGAAACACAAGCATGAAGTCTTTTCATGCTTCAAAAGATATTTAGCTCTTGTGGAGAACCAAACAGGTAAAACACTATTTAGGCTAAGGTTAGATGGAGGGGGAGTACTTCTCCCTTGAATTTGACTCCTTTCTTCAAGAGAGGGAAATCAAAAGAGAGATTACTACAAGGTACACTCTTGAACAAAATGGAGTGGCAGAGAGAAGGAATAGGGCAATTGTTGCAGTTGCAAGGTCTATGTTAAATGAAAAGCACTTATCTAATTATTTATCGATTGAGGTTATATCCACAGCCACTTATTTGATTAACAAGTAACCTTCAAAATCACTTGATGGCATGACACCATATGAGGCTTGGAGTGGAAGAAGATCGAGCCTGGATCATTGTAAAACTTTTGGATGTATTGTTTATGCTCATGTTCCTTCACAGATTAGAGGAAAGATGGACCCAAAAGCTGAAAGATGTGTGTTAATTGGATATGGCAACAATCAAAAAGGCTAGAGGCTATACAACCCAACAAGTAAAGGATTCTTGGTGAGTAGAGATTTAGTGTTTGATGAGAGTAGTTCTTGGTATGAAGACTCATGCAGTAAGATCAAGTCACCTTATGATCTTGAAGAAGATTTTCCCAAACTTGTCAAGGATAACCCTTCTAAAATTGAATAACATGATACCTCAAAAGATGATGAAGCATCTCAGATTGAAAACTCAAAATATGAAAGTCTAAAGGTAAAGCTAAAATGCAGGAACTCGGACAAGAGGCAGAATCATCACATCATGGCCTACAGAGGTCCATGAGGGAGAAAAGAAAACTAGAGAGGTATGGGTTTCATACTTCTCATGTTACTAAACATTCAATCTATCTAGCACAAGACATAAATCAAGAGGAACCCTCAACATCTGAGGAAGCAAAGAAGAAATCAGAATGGATGAAAAAGTTCAACATGCAAGATTGCAGGATTGCAGGATTGCAGGTACTCCAATGGAGTTTAATCATAAATTGAGCTCACATGAAGGTGAACTGATAGAAGATATCATGGGTTATCAAAGTCTTGTGGGTAGTTTGAACTATGCCACATTGACAAGAGTAGATATATGTTATAGTGTGAGTGTGCTAAGTCAATTTATGCACACACCAAGGAAACCTCACATGGAAGCTGCCAAGAGGATACTCAAATATCTCAAACAAACCATGAATGAAGGGTTATACTACCTTTATGTATCTGATTTAAGTCTAAAGTTGTTCTCTGATGCAAATTGGGCTGGTTCCAAGGAAGACAGGAGAAACACCTCAAGATACCTTACTTTTGCAGGGTCAAAACTTGTCTCATGGTCATCTAAGAAGAAACCCACAATTGAAGCTGAATATAGAGGTCTTTCTACAGCTACTCAAGAAGCAATGTGGATGAAGACACTATTTACAGATCTTGGATTGGAGATTGGAACTCCAAGTATTTTTGGTGACAACATGAGTTCCATTCACTTGGCTGCCAATCCAATTTTCCATGCAAGGACTAAACATATTGAAGTACATTACCACTATGTAAGAGAGAAGATTGTAAGAAAGGAAATTCAGATATCATAGGTGTCAACTCATCAACAATGTGCAGACATTTTAACCAAGGCATTAGATGGAACACAACTCAATAAATTCAAAGGTATGATTGGTTTGCAGGTAATCTTGGAAGATTGAAGAACTCAAGCTTACTTGACTTGAGGGGGAGCTGTTGGAACAAGTCCATGGCAAGTCCAAGTGTTGGCTTGAATCTTCAAATGTCATAAAAGCTTGAAGCAAATACTAAAGATTTGAAGAGTTCACTTATGAACTCACCCTTGTAACTCTTTGACTATTTACTTGACATAAAAGTGAAGGAATCAAAAGTGCTTGAATCCAGTTGATGAGAAGGGAAAGAAAGCCACAAACTCATGATTGAGTTAGTTCAGAACCAATCACTAAGAGTTAGGAAAAGTGATTTAGGTGAGCAAGATTCAAATTCAAAATCTTGGCTCCAATCATCACTATATATACATGACTTTTTAGTCATGGAAATACATAGTCATTAGCTGAGCTTCTTGCCATATCAGAGTGTGATCTCAAGGCACACATATATACCATTAAGTCCATTGTAATTTAAATTCAATATACATTTGTTTTCATGATCATATGTGACCATATCTTCATGCCTATATGAGTGTACTGTTCATTGCCATACTTCTTAGTTTTTCAGTCAAGTTGCAGAGATGGTTTCTCTGAGCATGGTGCATTATTGTCCGTGATTTAAATTGGTAATGTTAGTTCTCTATGTCTACTATATAATCCCAAAGTTTTGTGGCATTTGGATTTCTCAATCGTGAGATATATTCATTAGAAGTCACCTATATCTTTGCATCTTCTACTTCCCGGATTACATACCTAACTTGCTAAAATTATTTTTCTTAGTATGGTCAATCATTTTTTATGAAATAACTCCCAATAGGTTGCATTGTTTCCTAATTAGACTTTTCTAAAAGCTCTCTACTCAATTGCAATCAGAGAATGATCACTGAGTGAAATATTGAAGCCTACATTACCAAAATAGAAAGTTTCTTCATGTTGACTCTTAGTCAAACTTGTGTGTTTTGATTCATCTTTTTGAGAGTGATATTCCTTCTTTTTGCAGCTTCAACCATACACTTTGTACTCAGCCTCTGTGGATGATAAAGCAACTATGTGTTGCTTCTTCGAACACCATGAAATTAACTTATCTCCCACATAACACAAGTATCCATAAGTTGATCTCCTATCATTAGGATTACCTACCCAATCTGTATCATTATATATCTTGATGTTTGTATTTGATGTAAAACCATAATACAAACCTTCTTTGAGTGTGCCCTTAATGTACCTCAACACTCTGTCCTGCAACCCAATGTTCTTTCCTAGGACAATGCATGAATTGAGATAATACTCCAACTGCATATAACAAGTCAGGCTTAGTTAATGTAGCATAGATCAGACTACCAACCAAACTTTGATATAGTTTCATGTCCTTGAATTCTTCTCCTCCATATCTGCTCAATTTGTGATTCACCTCCATTGGAGTAGGTGCTACCCTGCAATCATCCATCTTAAACTTGATCAACAAGTTTCTCAAATACCTTTCTTGAGTTACATACACTCCATGTTGAGTGTACGAGATCTCCATGCCCAAGAAATATGACAAGTCTCCCAAGTCACTAATCTTGAACTCTTTCTCCATTTGTTTCTTTAGGCTTTGAATTCCTTTCTCATCTGTACCTATAAGAATTATATCGTCAACATATATGCACATGTAAATGAAACCATCATCACTTGCTTTGACAAGCAAGCTACTATCTGCTTTAGATACTTGAAAACCAAGTTCTTACAAGAACGTCACAAGTCTATAATTCCATGCCCTTGGGGCCTGCTTCAAACCATACAAAGCTCTCTTGAGCTTACATACATGATCTGGATACCTTTCATTTCTGAATCCTTGTGGTTGCTCCATGAAAACATCATCTGAAATATAACCATTTAGAAAAGCATTCTTCACATCTAATTGACATAATTTCCAACCTTTACAAGCAACAATAGCTATGAGTGTTCTGATGGTTGTCATCTTTGCCAAAGGTCTATAGGTCTCATCATAATCCATACCATATGTCCGAGAAAACCCTTTCACAACAAGTCTAGCTTTATACCTAGACACACTTCCATCTGCAAACCTCTTTGTCTTGTAGACCCATTTGCATCCAATGATCTTCTGACTATTTGGTTTAGGAACCAAATCCCATGTCTCATTCTCCATCAATGCATCATACTCTTCTTGCATAGCTTTCTCCCAATTTTCCTTACCTTTTGCCTCTTCATATGTAGAAGGGTCTTCATCTGCCTTTATCATATAAGCATAATCTTTGGTAGCCAAAAAAGAAGTGTCATAGCTATACCTTGTAGGTTGCCATTTGTATCTTAATGACCTTCTAAGTTATCCACTCCTTGAGGTTTCTGGTTCATCACATTCTTGATCAAACCTTGGCACTTCTTCAACTTCAACCTATACTTCATTGTTCTCCTCTTCATCAAATATCTGAACCTTTGATTTACCTTTCTTCTGATTCACAACTTCCTCATCACCTGCATAAATATTGATTGTACCTTCCTCATCACCTGCATACCAAGTACCTTGCTCATCAAATGTAACATCCTTTGACACAAGGAATTGTTTTGTGGATGGACTCCACAACCTATATCCCATCTGCTTATCATCATATCCAATGAACACATACTTATCATCTTTAGGTTCCAATTTGTGCCTCAATTGAGATGGCACATATGCATATGCCAAACATCCAAACACTTTGCAATGATCTAGGGTAGATCTCTTACCCCACCATGCCTCATATGATGTCATACCCTGCAAAGCTTTACATGGTAATCTATTGACCAAATATGTAGTTGTATTTACAGCCTTAGCCCACAAATAATTTGGGCAATTTTTCTCCTTCATCATGGATCTTGCAAACAAAATATGAGTTCTATTCCTCCTTTCTGCTACACCATTTTTTTGAGGAGAGTACCTGCAAGTAATTTCCCTTTTTATACCTGAATTCCACAAGTAATCACTGAACTCATTAGAGAAATACTCTCCCCCTCCATCTGACCTTAGTCTCTTCAATTTTTGACCTGTAATTCTTTCTACATACACATGATAATGCTTAAATGTATTAAATACCTCTGACTTATCCTTGATCACATAGATAGTGATCCATCTGGTAGAATCATCAACATAAATCACATAATACCTTGAATCATTGATACTGAAATCCTTTGATGGTCCCCACACATCTATGTGTACCAACTCAAGCTTCTCTGAATACATAAAACCATGCTTGGAATAAGATTGCTTATGAGCCTTACCTAATTGACATGCCTCACATTTGTATGTCATATGTTGACCTGCAACATAAGGCAATCCAAGCACTGAACCATTGTTAACCATATCTTTAATGCCTCTTTCATTAAAATGTCCAAGACTTTTGTGCCAAAGATCTAGCTCAGAGATCTTATGTCCTCCATAAGTGAACGAGGCATGACCAACATTACCTTGAAGCTTCAATGTGAACAATCTTCCTTCTTTCTTCCCTGAAAAAATTTGTTTATACCCATTGCTAGGGTCTTCCACAAAAACTCCTTCATTAGTGAACCTAACTTCATAACCTTTTTCAACAATTTGTCCTACACTTGTCAGATTCTTTGGAATTGTAGGAACATACAAAACCTTATTCAAGAGAGTACTTCCATCCTTTTCCTTCACTGATCCAACTGACTTCACATTGTGCTTTGTATTGTCACCTATTTGAACTACATGATTAGTTACCTTATTCTCCAAATTAGTCATCAAAGCTATGTTGCCACTCAGGTGATTGCTACACCTTGAGTCAATGTAGAAGACTCTTTGGTCTTCACTTTGCCTTTCACAAGTTGCATTCCTTATCAATGTTGAATCCTCCTTCTGATCTGAAGTATAATTGTAGTAGGTATTGTTGTATTGTTGACTTTGGAATCCTCTACCTGCACTTCTTGACTTTGGAATCCTCTACCTGCACTTCTTCCAAAGTAACCTTTACTACCTCTACCTCTGAAATTACCTCTTTGATTTCTGCCACCTCTTCCTCTTGAATTAAAGTTCTGATTATATCCACCATTATTCTGAGTATTATGCCAACAATCATGAGCTAAGTGATTTGTCTTACCACAAATCCAGCAAACTTTGACTCCATCTTTATTACTTCTACCTCTTCCTCTACCTTTGCCACCTCCTCTTCCTCTTAAGAAGTTAGCTTGGCTAGTTTTACCTTCATCTTCATTTGCTTGTTGCTTACCTTTGTTATTCTTCTTCTTATCCTTTGAATACATTGCTTGACCTGCACTTTTATCGACATCCTGCTCAAAGGTTAGCATGTGTCCTAGCAACTGATTTAAATAAGGAGTAAAATGATATAGTGATAATTCAGTAGACAAAATGAATGGCTTCCATTTGTCATCACCTCTCAAACCTGTGAGGATTTGCCTTACCAATTTATCCTCCTCAATATCTTCATCAACTGCTCCTAATGCATCTGCAATATCCTTCATCCTTGTTACATAATTTGAAATGGATTGAGAGGCCTTCTTCTTGAATGTGGTAAACTCTGCCCACAAGGATGCCTTCCTTGACTTTGTGGTGTTTTGGAAATGCTCCTCCAAAGCATTCCATATATCACTTGCACTTTCAAGACCTCTAATGCGAGGTAGCAAGTAGTCATTAACTCCCATATAGAAATGCTCCTAGCTTGAGCATCTCTCTTCATCCAAGTCTTCAAATCTGACAATTCATCCCTAGTTGGAACACTAGGATCTCTAAACTGAGGCTTTTCTTCTTCTCCTGTGATATAACCTATCAAGTCTTTGCTCATAAGATGAGCTTCCATTCTCATTGACCATGCTAGATAGTTCTCTCTATCCGATTTCTCTATCTGAAGAGAATCTCCCATCCTTTCTTCACCTGTGTATTAAATCCTTCAAGCTTTATGAGGAATAAGGTTACCTTTGCTTCGAATGATACTCCTTTTGTCTTCCTTGATATCTTCTGACCTTCTTCTCAAGCTTTGCTTTCACCTTTTGGATCTTCAATTGTTGAATTCTTTATGAGTGCAGCAGTCGGGCTCCTCCTTTCTTCAATTTTGATGCTTCCTGCTATGATACCACTTATGGAGAGTGTTAATATCCAAAAGAACAAGTTATCCTTGAAGTTAGAGCACCTCTATATCAAGAATAACTTAAAACCTTCACCAATTTGGAGGATGAATACTCAACTACCAAAATCTTGAACAAATTGTGAAGAAGATGACTACACAGAAAGTTTGCTGCACATAACTCACTCATTGACTTATCAAAAGTGTAAAGTTTTTTATAAAAATTTGCACAAGCTGTCAGCTATAATTTGCGCACCTCCTCCAAGTTAAATCATTCCAAAAGACTCAGTAGATCTTGAGAAATGATCTCAACAAGTCACCTATCTCTAAAATTGTAGTTCTTTACAGTCGACTTTGACACCTGTAACTTCTAAAGCTTGGTTCTCCCAAACGAGAACCCCTTTAAGCAAATGCTTTTAGCCATAGATGGCTTACCTTCCAACTTCAATTTTGACTCCTCACTTGTGCAAAACTTTACACTGTGCACTGAGAACTGACCATTTCTTTGATCATCGAGATTGTGCCTGTTTCAGAAGACACTCAACACTTCCTCACATATGAATGTTCCTACACATAATTCTCACAGCCTGTTTACAATTAGGCTCTCAAAATTTAACTATAGACTCATTAACTATGGAATTAAACACCTACAAAAGGATTCTTGAATTGATCAAGCACAGAAGGAGAACACAAAGAAAAATCGGGCGCAAATTTTCTTCATTACCCAAAAGTTTTACATCTAAATGAGAGAGCTATCTTACTCACTTCACAAGTGTCTAATGACTTCTAATCCTCTTCAATTCTTGTTCTCTCACACTCTCTCTCATATTTGCCCTGACATTTTTCCTTGTATATATAGGCGAAATATGTACAAGCTCATAACCATACAAAAGTATAAGTGAGCTAACCCTAAGTTAATGTACATATGTATACATATCTTCATTCTCTGAACATATACTTTCTTCATGCTTCATGTCTTGATCTTTTCTTCAGTCCTTGACTTCAAAACTTCATCAAAACTTCAATTGTTGATTACCTTGTACCAACATAAAGCATATCAAGCCAGAATCCAAGAAGGGCCAAACATAACAGATCATGAAAAATGTTACCCTAGAGCTGATTTAGAGATGGAACGAACTAAGCTTTGTGCTAAGATGGTAGAATTGGATCAAACCATGTTTGAAGCCAGTTGCCTCTTCAATAGCTCTAGTTCAGTTAGGAATCAATTGCATTTTGATGGACTATTAGATAGATTGGAGAGGTTAATTGCAAAATCTAAAAAGGAAGCCACCTCCCAGGGTAAGGACAAGGCAAGTAAAAGAATGAGCATTCCTCCCAAGGAATCTTTCGTGCCTAACTAAACTGAACCAGGCACTTCTTCTTCTATGAATCGGTATTCCCAAGAATTTTCAAGAGAGATTCAAGAAGAGAAATGGGCAAAAGAAAGTGAAAATCCTCCCCCCATTGAACTTTTGGATGACTTACATGATCAATTCCCACAAGATATTCCCTTTATTTATGGAGAGCAGGAGGATGCCCAGTCTAGTGAATGGTTAGACTTCGGGTCTAATTCCCTACAAGAACTACAACATTTCACAGGTCCATGGCAAGCAAGGTCTACTTGTATGAGAGCACCCACAGTCATGGTAAAAAATGAAGACTCAATCTTACCTAGGAATATGGAGGTAGTAAAGAACACTAAAGTGTAGTGCAATCTAACTTTAGAAGAGCTATTCAAAGTTAAACCAAAATTGTGGGAACACATAGCCAAACAAGTTCTAGAAGGAGCGAATCCTCATTTCCAGGTAGGATCTCATAGAATCGGGCCAAAAATACCCTTGAACAAAATAGGATAAATGAGCGAAGAGAATAAGGAGACACATATCTTCCAATCACTCATCAGGGTTACACAATCAAGGTGATTTTGGACTCGGCTGTAGGAGTTGCAATTACTACCACTCCCCAATGGAAGCATTGGGGCAAACTAGCACTCAAGCCAACTAGAATGAAATTACAGATGGCCAATGTTCACATAGAAAGACCTTAGGACTGCTAGAAGGGATAACTCTCACTAGTGGTCTAGAGTTTGAGCATACTTTTGCCATATGTGACTTCAGCAAAAAACAGGCCTATGAGATGATTTTAGGAAGAGCATTCCTGAGATAGATGCAATTAGTTCAAGATTGGGGAACCAATTCTTTGTATTTGCAACACTTAGGAGTCACAACCAAAGTCAATCTCAAGGATTACCTTCATAGGGACGTACCCCTTATACAGTGGAACCCCATCCATAGAGCCACAGATGACACGGAATCAATGCATTCCATAGGATCAAGATCCTCATGGATGCATGAAGAAACTCACTTATGGATGCGCAAAGTTGCAATAGAAGAAGAGAAAAGAGCAAATGCAAGAGAGGTAGGTGCTAAGGAAAATCATATATCAATTCAAGACCCAGCCTATGCACCTGTAGTATTTTCTGATGATGAATTTGAGCCTCACGGTTGGGTAGAAATACTAGCAACATTGGATGTAGCCATCAATGAAGAACAATGGACACCCCACTACACTGAAGATGGCTATGAAATTTCATTTTTCATGATAGAACCAATCATGTGTGATTCCGTTCTTGAAGAATGTGAGCATGGCACTGATGTACTTGAGGAAGCAAGTGACCTTGATCTAGAGTCAATCATTATGGACCCTTTTTGTGCATCAGAAGAAGAATTCCTATATGAAGTAGAAGCTCACCCTCAAGGACAAGGAGAGCTTACGAACAACATGAGATTAGCCACACAAGTAACCACTAAGAGTGAAGGCAAGAAAATAAAGAAGAGAAAACTCCCACAAGAAGATGAAGAATCCTTATTTGAGGTGCCTGAAAACTTTAAGAAGTATGAGATAGAGGATATGAGAGTCATGATAAGGATGCCTAAACGTGAAGCATTAGTAGGAGAGGCCTATGATAATAAAGAGAAAACTAAGAAAATCATTGTGGCCATGGAAGAAGGTGAAGAATGATCCACGTACATAGGACATGACCTGACTGAGGAAGAGGAACAAGAGTTGATAGCCTTGCTAAGAGAATACAGGGATGTGTTTGCATGGAATTTAAGGACTTGAAAGGTGTAGGCCCTAACATATGCTCACAACCAATCCCCATGACCTTAGAAGCCAGACCCTCTATGCAAAAGCCATACACATATAATGACAATTATGCTGCTAAGATCAAGGAAGAGATAGATCGATAGAAGCAGGATTTATCTATGAAATCAAGCACATTGAATGGGTGTCCCCCATTGTAATGGTGCCCAAAAAGAATGGCAAGTTATGAGTTTGCATTAACTTGAAGAAAGTTAATGCAGCCACTATTAGAGATATTTATCCACTTCCTATCACTAGGCATCTATTAGAGAGGGGTAACAGGCAAGGAAGTATACAACTTCCTTGATGGGTTCTCGTGCTACAATCAAGTGGCCATTGCCCCAAAAGACCAACATAAGATGGCTTTTGTCATAGAGTGGGGCATATTCACTTTTTGGGTAATGCCATTTGGTTTCACCAATGTGCTAGCTACCTTCCAAGGGCTGATGTGTCATGTGTTTCAAGAGTTCTTGTGCAAAAACTTGGAAGTCTATGTGGATGATCTATGTGCTCATTCCAACATGAGACAAACACATATAGCTGAACTCAAACAAATCTTTGAAAAATGTAGAGAATAGTAGATCTGTATGAACCCAAAAAAGCATGTTTTTATGGTTAGGCAAGGCAAGATTCTAGGACACATAGTGTCAAAGAATGGCATATCCACGGACGAGGATAAAGTTAGAGCTATTGCAAAGCTACCTAGACCAAAGAATGTCAAGGAAGTACAATCTTTCATGGGGCATTGCCGCTATTATCAACGATTCATTCATATGTATGTGATCATTGCAAAGCCTTTGTACTCTCTCTTGACTAACTTTGAGTGGACAGAAGAATGTGAAAACTCCTTTAACGAGCTCAAGAGATGATTGTGTTCAACACCAATCTTGACTACACCAGATTGGAACGTCATTCCATGTTCATGTGGATGCATCCAACTATTCTATTGGGTGTGTTCTAGCACAACCTACTAGTGAATTTAATATGGATTTTCCAATTGCTTATGCAAGTATACAATTCAATGCAGCTGAAAAAAATTATACTACTATAGAAAGAGAAGGATTATGCATGGTATATGCAGTTAAAATTGTTTGGACATTATTTGCTAGCAAATAAGTTCAGATTTTGTACAGACCATCAAGCACTATTATATGTGAATAAACCTTGTAATACTTGTAGGTTAGTAAGATGGTTCCTCTTACTAATGGAATATGACTTTGAAGTTGTGGTTAGGAAAGGTACGACTCACCTGAGAGCGGATCACCTTTCTAGACTAACTTTCGGAGAGTCACCTCAAGGAGTATCAGATGAACTTCTTGATGCTTACTTGTTCAATCTAGAAGTAGTGCATGAATGGGCCAAAACTATGGTTCCTATTCTAGCATTTGGACCCAAACATCCAGTATTGAGAGCTAACGATAAAGAAGTGGTGAGATCTCAAAAGTACCACATAATGGTAAGTAGCATGTATAAGCACACCCATCAAGGCATACTGGCTTGCTGTGTATATGAGGATGAGCATGCAAAATGGTTGCAACTAGCATATGTAGGTGCACTACAACAACACCATTCGAAACATCGAACCCTATAGACTCAGCAAAGATTAGGGGTATATTGGCCAACAATGGAAGAAAATGTACATAAGTTGTGCAAGGAATACCAAATCTATAGTACTAGACCACCAGTGGAACATGCCACTTTATATCGTCTATAATACCAGATTGGAGCAAACCGTTAGTAGCCTTTTTGAGGACAAAAACATTCCCTCAAGAGATGACTTCCTCTAGAAAAGAGTAGCAGCAGGGATTTATGCAACTAAGAAAAGACAGAAGGCATACTTCGATGTCCATCAGAAAGATAAAGGCCTAAAAGGGGGAGATTTAGTCTTATTGTACACCCTTAAGCAATATGCACAAAAGCTAGAGAAGCGTGGCTATGGACCCATGATTATTAATAGAATCTCAATGCATGGAGCTGTCTAATTAGCCACCCTAGAAGGTGATATTCTACCTAGTTACATGAGTGGATGCAGAGTCAAATTATATAAAAAACCCCTCACATAGGAGATGCTTAGTAGACTCAATGCTGCAAAGAAATGTAAGGAAGAGGAAAAAAAAGTTTGAGAAGAAGTAGAGGCAGAAGCCTTAGATCGCATCCGATGAATGAAATTGAGGAGACAAGGTAGAGATGAGCTTAGGTCAAACATTCATGATGCTCCAACATATAACATGGCCATGTGCCAAGCATTAGGTGTAAATTCCCTTCGAACTATTGATCAATGTACTTTTGTGACCCTAGAAGTAAGACAAGGTAAGAGTGCAAGGAATCTAAGAGCCTTGATTGACTCAAGTGCACCCACTGGTGATGTTGGACTTTCTTACTGTCAAGGCTTGCAATTAATTATCAATCCTATAGAAGTGTAACTGTTGACTCCTAATGCCCAAGAGAAAGATGACTATACAAGCCTTTATTTTGCTCAAACCCCTTGGAATTGGTCCACTTGGATTACCTGGAGGCCACAATTATCTCCCGATTGATACTTCCTTTGTCTATGCACTAGCTCATGTGCTTCCCGGCAAATGCACCAAAATGTTAAGTCTCTAAACCCAAGGGAAAGTGTCTTATACAGGCTTGTATTTTGCTTAATTTCCTTGTATTCTGTTACATTTCCTCACTCCAAGTCATGATCGAATTTCTAGCCAGAAATAAGAAACACCCTATGGATTTTTTCAGTGCATGATAATAAATCTATGGTCAGCGATTCGTGATCTGCAAATTGACTTGAGTGCATGAAAACTGAACAACAGCATTTTTTGAAGATCAATCAACGCACACAACTATTATATGATCCATACAATAAGTGTTCCACATTCACTACAGCAGATTGAAGGTTTTTTATTTTTTGATTTGTAACCAATTAGAAAGGTAAATTGAGACTAGAGATTAAGAAAGAAATCACATGCATCAACAGTGTCACATCCCAAAAAATTAGCTAGAACCAAATAATCAAGCCATCCACTTCAAGCAGAAAAGCCTAAAAAGGACGTTTATCAAATTCTTCATATCACTTCTTCTTGGGTTTCTTTTTCAAGGATCTCTCCGTCAACACTTGCTTTAAGTCAGCAGGTAGACAATCTCACCGTAAACAGGAGGTTTCATGATATGGGCTTCACGTCAAGCTTTGCATAATCATAATAACAAAAAACACACTGCGCATTAACATTGATCCATACAGATTTTTGTAGCAGAACTCCCATAATGTCTCCATTCTCATAGTCAACTATTCAGAAGCAAAGAATTCCCTCAATAATAATCGATCAAAAAAGGATGTGTGAACAAATCAAACCACCTTTGATTAATGCAAGCGTTGAAAATCATCCTTCACGAAACTCTCGCTATCATAGCTGACATGGATCATCGCTATCGCCTGCTTCCTCTTCATCGACTGTACCTCCTTCAAGGCTCTCCAACAGACGGAAATAATAAATCCCTTCGCTCCTCTCATACAACAGCTACCTCCGTTCCCTTGGATTTATGTCCAGCACACCAGCACTTCAATGCTTTAGCATTCAGTTACCAATATAGAAGCATAAAAACTCTCTTCCCTTTAATCAATAATCAGTTTTTCATCAATAGACAATTGATCATAGTAGCGCAGATATGCGAAAGTGATGTACTGCCAATGTTGACAAAGATGAAGCCTGTATATTTGTTCCCTTGATTGAAAGTCTCCCTTCTAGATCAATCCATTGCTTCACCTTCCTCTGTCTCAAAATTTTTGTTATAAAGCATTGAACCTCGTTAGCTTGTCACTATAGAGAAGAAGAAGAAGTTGCACTACATCCTGAGAGAAGAAATAGAACAACGATGAGGTGTGCTATCTCTCCAATGTCTCCTCTCTGTCCTCCCTGTCGATCAGTTCTACATAGCGTGCTCTTGATGGTTGCTGCAACCCCGGTCACTGATGATCCTTGCCCTTCTCAAAAAGCGAATTTCTTTTCCAATGCCTCGTGGAAGAGATGCACCCGCGCCCCCCTGTTCCTGCACAAAAATGAAGAGAAGAGACCCCACCAACTATGAGGATGCTGATGCTACCACCTCACGAATAGACATACACCGAGCAAACTCCAGAAAACTCCTCAAAAGAAGAAGCCCTTCCCTCAGAGCATCAGGCAGTCGCCTCCCCTCTCACTCTTTTGATATGCATCCTCTAGCTCATCGGGAGTACCCATCTTATCGGACAAAGAACAAAACACAATAGAAACTTCCAGAGAACCAGCCCTAGCGCCCAGCTCCCCCCCTCAAATATCCCCTTCGGCTTCTCCACTATGTAGAGTTCTCTCCCCTGATCACACAGAGCCAAAAGGACAAAAAACGTTGAAGCCCCCAGTGATTCCCTTGATCAGGGCACAACAACCAAAAAAAACCTCCTTACAGCACCTCCCCCCTTCTTCGGGGCAAAAGAAAAAACAGCAGCTATCGCCGAACGAGGGAGAGAGACCTCAATTGCTCAATCTCCCCCCTTTTGTATATCCTGCAGTAGGAGATAAAGGCTGGCGCTAGGACTTTACCCAATTGCCCTCGAGAATTATGACAAGAAACAAACAAAAACCACCTACTTTTTGCACCAAGAAATGGAAAGCGGCCCATTTTTTGTTTTTTTCTTCTAGCGAAAAAATGGCAAGCATTTGAGAAGCCACATTTGAGATTTTGGCCGAACAATGATGAGAGGAACCAGCAGGTTCTTTGGTTCTCTTGGCCATGGAAGAAATAGATGTGGGGCCTTGTTCAGAGCTGGACACCACTTGATATCTCTGAGCTTAAGCCAAAACTGCCTCTGTACCTTCATTTGATAATGCATGATTTGGCTCTTTTCACTCTGTTGGTAGCTGACATCTCAAGACTTAGGCCCAATTTATTTATGTGTGCTAGTAAGCATTTTCCCATATTTAAGGCATGATTTTCGTCAATTAAACTCCTAGCGGCTACTAAAATTGCACTGTCCAATAAATCTTCCACCCTTAAGGAAGTTTGCATACCCAAATCTAGTAAAACATCCAAAACATTAACTACTGAGAATACACTTGATGGAAAGAAGCTATCACCCAGCAAGGAATATAATTCCAACACACATGGATCATCCAACTCTTTGCGGGAAAGAGTGAAGAGATGGTTGAAACACCTCCAATCCCCAATTTACTCATTCCTCCACCATTCTTCAATGTCGTCACCACTCCATCGCATCTCCAATATACCCGTAGCAATGATAGAAAGAAACAAACCAGGGAACCAAAGACTCGCAATGTTGCTAATCGTGGGAATAATTCCAATCAAAGTGTTCCAAGAAACAATGCTTCGGACTTCAAGTTTGTTAAACACACTTCTTATACAGATCAATAGCATAGTGAAGCTGCCCCAAATTCAAGTAACCTCTAATGAGGGCATCCCATGCCACTACATCTCTTTTCTTTCCACAAGACCCACCTCCAAGCCACCTTGATTGAATTCAACTACTATTGACCAACATTTCTTTTGTTGTAAAATACCTGCACTTGTACGTACACTCTGCAAAATGGAAGCCTATTAGTGCACAAAAACCAATAGTTTATTCGGCTAACATACTCCCCTCCACTTATTTGCGAACTCGTCCTCGATAAGCCAAATATGTTCCTGCCCTCAAATCATCCAACATGTGCTCATCACTTAATCAAATACAAATCTTTACCTTGCATGCTGATTCTCTTCTTCCTCAATGTAGCACCTGCAATCATCCTCATACAATCATCGGTTAGTACCAAAATCCAATCATTTCACTTACATCTTTGTAGATCTTCACGCATCTTCATCGCCATGTCCACCTGTCTACAAACTTCATCAAACATTAGAATCTTTCTTCATCAAACACCACATCTACTACCAAAATGAAAAACATCCATCTCACACATGTATACTCAACACACACATCATGATCCCGCATCACACATGCATTCTCGTCACACACAACATACATACATGCAAGAACCACATCTTCTCTTCCTTTCCGCTACTCTTTTCTATTTATATGTTCACTTGCCTAATTTCCTTTCCATTTCCACTTGAATCCTCTTATCCATTTTCCATGCCCCTTCTACCTAGGGTTTCTACTACCCGCTTTCCTTTTCATCAACTCTTTGCTTTTGGTTTTTTTTCTTTTCTTTTTCATTTTTCAACTAAATTCCATGCTAGGTTACCACCACACCTCCCGAATTGATGGACACGTAGCAAAGGCCACTCAAGCCTAACATGAGCTCACCTCGACAAGATCGCTCATCGTCGACATGCTTCAGGACATCGCAAGTAGTTGCACAACCAAAGAACCAAAATGAGCATCTCCCAAAAGTTTGCAGATGAACAAAGTAACTAGCACGCTTGGATCTCTCAAGTCCAAGTCTTCCACAAACACGTTGCAGCCAAAACCCTAGCCGAGCTTAAGCTTCGATTCAACATGCCTCATCAAGAGTCCACACATTCCCAAATCCCCACAACACATACACACATTCCCATCCGAGCATCATGCTCTCTCGCCTCTCTTCTGTCCCTCCTTGAGAGAGGAATTTTCTTTTTCTCTTTTTTTTTCTTTTTCTTTATTTATTTACGTGCGATGCACAATGCTAGCCCTATGCGAAACCGACGTCAGCTCGTGGCTTTGACCACCCGACCAAAGGGACTCCACCTGCCTATCGGCCCACATAGGCACATAGCCACATACAGGTCGGGCCTACAAAGAAACTAGTGTCAGCTCGTGGCCTCGATCACCTGATCAAGGTTGTTCCACCCGCCTACTAGCCCACTGCAGTGCACCGACAACACACACACATATACACAATTATTTCTTTCTTGTTTTTTTTTCTCTTTTTGAACTCCAAAGTCTCGAGAATTAAGAGACAAAAGAAAGGCGTTTTTCCCAACCCAACCAAACACGACACACACACATATATCCCCTCGTGGACAACCCAATGAGACACATCTCCTCTCTATCGCTACTCAAGCCAAAATCCAACCACTACTGTCATGGTCAACCCGTCCTCGCAAAACCCACACATACTAACCACCTCATCAACCTGAAACCTCAAAAAGTGTCACTTCAGTTCCTAAGCACACAATACACTCGATCCATCCATCCTCACATCTCCAACTTGCAATCTTGACATAGCAAACCCTAATCAGACCTAAGCCGCCCCTACTGACATCCATTGCCTCATCGATTCCTTTTTCATCTCCAACCTCTGCCTCGTAGAGATTCCACATGACTTGATAGCTTGTTGATATTGTCCTCTAGCTAGGCGATATGATCTGGAAGGCCACCGTCCATTACTACACCTCTAAATGCCTCAAGCTTCGCAGCTAAGTCCCTTATCCCTTCTTCGTTTCGCTCATCACTGCCTTGGAGTTGAAAAATCTCATCATCCACTTGATGGAACCGAATCCACATTATCTTCCTCTCCTCTTCTAAATGACTCGTCTTTCTTTCTGTTTTGAGGGGAACCTCCTTCCTCCTTCAGACTAGGTCAGACAGCTTCTCAACCTCTTCTCGGATCGTTCTATCCTCCCAGATTCTACTTTCATTTTCTAATTCAAGTTCATCCATCTTCTTTGGCAACTTCTCCATCCTTTCGAACCCAACTCCTAATGCCTCTAACTTGTCTAATACCGCTTTCAACTCTTCCTCCATTTTTCGTACTTTTTAGTCCCCTTCTGCACATTTTTGTCTCTCATTGTCTCTGTGACTCATCCATTTACCTAGCTTGCCACTCAACCTTTCATTTTCCTTCTCTAACTGTCTCATTTTCTCATCACTCTCTGCTTGGGCACTTTTCATTCTTTCTAACTTCAAGTGGAACTCTTCCGCTACCTTACCCACTTGGTCATCATATATACCAATCATCTCTCGCAATTTCTTGATTTCCTTTTCCATTCGATCGACTCTCTGTGCAATGTCATCATTGTCTCGTGAGGGCTCTTCTTTAATTGAAACTCCATGGCAATCGGCTATCATCAAGTTGGTTCTAAGGTCCAAGGCCTCCTTTCTCGTGTCGTTGCTCTTCCTAGCCACTTTCTCACTCTTCAAGCAACTAGACTTGTCCTCTCAGGTTCTCATTCTCCACTTTCAACACTACTTATATCTGCCACCACTCGGAATCACTCCTCCCATTTTTCTACAACCTCTTCTATCTTTGCCTGATTTTTCTCCAATGTTTCCACCTTGACCCTCTCACTATCGTGCTCTTCACGAAGACATTCCAACTGACCTTGTATGCTTGCCAGTGAACTCTCGTTATCTTTGGCATCCATGAAGAAAGTCGCAAGGGATGTACTAACCTCTTTTTCCAAGACCTCCTCGACCTTTGCATGACACACGTGCTCGCATAACCTTTTCTTTCCACAATCCATGCATGCAGGAACAAAGTCCAATGGACTAGACACACGAGGGCAAAACTTTGCAATGTGCCCGAATTTCTCGCAACACCAACACCGAATATAATTCAAAATTGGACCAACTCGATGACATTCATATGCATGGCTTCGCATTGAGCGTCCAAACCCACTTTGACTTCTAGTCCGTTCGGGGGTTATCATCCTTGGGCTTACCTTTCGAACATTTGCGACTTGTGTACTTTGCGCCATCTTTTTGTCTAAGCCAATGCACTCAATCTGGGCCGACGGGCTGTGCCGCACAATTGGGGCACCAAGCATACTCGTGGCACGACTCTATGAGGAGTGCCAAGCGAACTCCCCAGTAGGATCGCCAAATGAAGAGTCCTAATGCCCAAGAGAAAGATGACTATACAAGCCTTTATTTTGCTCAAACCCCTTGGAATTGGTCCACTTGGATTACCTGGAGGCCACAATTATCTCTCGATTGATACTTCCTTTGTCTATGTACTAGCTCATGTGCTTCCCGACAAACGCACCAAAATGTTAAGTCTCTAAACCCAAGGGAAAGTGTTTTACACAGGCTTGTATTTTGCTTAGTTTCCTTGTATTCTGTTACCTTTCCTCACTCCGAGTCATGATCGAATTCCTAGCCAGAAAATAAGAAACACCCTATGGATTTGTTCAGTGCATGATAATAAATCTATGGTCAGCGATTCGTGATCTGCAAATTGACTTGAGTGTATGAAAACTGAACAGCAACATTTTCTGAAGATCAATCAATGAACACAACTATTATATGATACATACAATAAGTGTTCCACATTCACTGCAGCAGATTGAAGGTTTTTTATTTTTTTATTTGTAACCAATGAGAAAGGTAAATTGAGACTAGAGACTAAGAAAGAAACCACATGCATCAGGAGTGTCACATCCCAGAAAATACGCTAGAACCAAATAATCAAGCCATCCACTTCAAGCAAAAAAGCCTAAAAAGGACGTTTATCAAATTCTTCATATCACTTCTTCTCCTAAGATTGGGTTTCTTTTTCAAGGCTCTCTCCATCAACACTTGCTTTAAGTCAGCACGTAGACAATCTCACCATAAACAGGAGGTTTCATGATATGGGCTTCACGTCAAGCTTTGCATAATCATAATAACAAAAAACACACTACGCATTAGAAGAAGAAGTTGCACTACATCCTGAGAGAAGAAATAGACCAACGATGAGGTGTGCTATGTCTCCAATGTCTCCTCTCTGTCCTCCCTATCGATCAGTTCTGCATAGCGTGATCTTGATGGTTGTTGCAACCCCGGTCAGTGATGACCCTTGCCCTTCTCAAAAAGCGAATTTCTTTTCCAATGCCTCGTGGAAGAGAGGCACCCGTGCCCCCCTGTTCCTGCACAAAAACGAAGAGAAGAGACCCCCCCAACTATGAGGATGTTGATGCTACCACCTCCCAAACAGACATACACCGAGCGAACTCCAAAAAACTCCCCAAAAGAAGAAGCCCTTCCCTCAGAGCATCAGGCAGTCGCCTCCCCTCTAACTCTTTTGATATGCATCCTCCAGCTCATCGGGAGTACCCATCTTATCGGACAAATAACAAAAAACAACAGAAACTTCCATAGAACCAGCCGGAGTGCCCAGCTCCCCCCCTCAAATATCCCCTTCAGCTTCTCCACTACGCGGAGTTCTCTCCCCCGATCACACAGAGCCAAAAGAACAAAAAACGCTGAAGCCCCCAGCGATTCCCTTGATCAGGGCACAACAACCAAAAAAAACCCTCCTTACAACACTCCCCCCCTTCTTCGAGGTAGAAGAAAAAACAGTAGCTGCCGCCAAACGAGCGAGAGAGACCTCAAATGCTCAATCTCCCCCCTTTTTTATATCCTGCGACAGGAGATAAAGGCTGGCACCATGACTTTCCCCGATTGCCCTTGAGAATTATGGCAAAAAACAAACAAAAAACACCTACTTTCTACACCAAGAAACGGAAAGCGGCCCATTTTTTGTTTTTTCCTTCTAGAAAAAAAACGGCAAGCATTTGAGAAGCCACATTTGAGATTTTGGCCGAACAATGATGGGAGGAACCAACAGGTTCTTTGGTTCTCTTGGCCATGGAAGAAACAGATGTGGGGCCTTGTTCAGAGCTAGGCACCACTTGATATCTCTGAGCTTAAGCCAAAACTGCCTTTGTACCTTCATTTGATAATGCATGATTTGGCTCTTTTCACTCTGTTGGCAGCTGACATCTCAAGACTTAGGCCCAATTTATTTATGTGTGCTAGTAAGCATTTTCCCATATTTAAGGCATGATTTTCGTCAATTAAACTCCTAGGAGGTACTAAAATTGCACTGTCCAATAAATCTTCCACCCTTAAAGAAGTTTGCTGACCCAAATCCAGTAAAACATCCAAAACATTAACTATTGAGAATACACTTGATGGAAAGAAGCTAACACCCTGCAAGGAATATAATTCCAGCACACGTGGATCATCCAACTCTTTGTGGGAAAGAGTGAAGAGATGGTTGAAACACCTCCAATCCCCAATTTGCTCATTCCTCCACCATTCTTCAATGTCGTCACCACTCCATCGCATCTCCAATGTACCCGTAGCAATGATAGAAAGAAGCAAACCAGGGAACCAAAGACTCACAATGTTGTTGATTGTGGGAATGATTCCAATCAAAGTGTTCCAAGAAACAATGCTTCGGACTTCAAGTTTGTTAAACACACTTCTTATACAGATAAATAGCATAGTGCAGCTGCCTAGAATTCAAGTAACCTCTAATGAGGGCATCCCATGCCACCACATCTCTTTTCTTTCCACAACACCCACCTCCAAGCCACCTTGATTGAAGTCAACTGCTATTGACCAACATTTTTTTTGTTGTAAAATACCTGCACTCGTATGTACACTCTGCAAAATGGAAGCCTATTAGTGCACAAAAACCAATAGTTTATTCGGCTAACAGTAAACCATAGGATTGGGAGGTGTGGAAACCCCTTGCATAGGTGAGGTGGAGCTTCCCCTCTACATTCAAGATGTCCTTATGATAGTCAAGGTGCTAGTGTGTCAAGATGAGGATCTCACTGAACCTCTTGTCTTGGGTCAAGACTGGATCTATGATCATCCAATCAACCTAAACCTAAGACATGGACTTCTTCAGGTATGGGTGAACGAAAACTGCATCATGGTTGAGTTCAAAGAGTGTGCACTCAGGCACTTAGGAAGGGCACCAACTCTTGGTCCTTCGAGGAGTACTAGTGAAGATAATGATGTTGATCTTTTCCCAAGTTCTATGGTGTAGAAGAATGTCACTCATGCAGGAGGTGTAGAAGCCAATGTGGAACTCCCTTCTTTTCCAAAGATAGTTCCAAAGAAGAAAGCAAGGCAACCAATGAAGCAGAAAAAATGGATAACCAAGATGCATACCCAATGATCCATGCAAGACAAAGTACATCATGGAGGGAAGCAGGTCTAGATATGCAAGGGTGATCAACCCTCTACTCATGAGACAACATCTCAACGACATATAAATAAGAATAAAGCTAAGGATAAAGGTAAAAGTAAGAAACAGGATGAAGAGGCTAGTATCTCTCAAGCTAATTATGCAAGAAGAGGAATAGGTGCTAGAGGTAGGGACAAAGGAGGAAACAAGGTAGGGTGAGATCCTACAATAGTTCACCATGCAACATATGTGTTCTTAACAACCACACTACAGAAGAATGCTACAAAAATACAAGGAACCAAAGGGGAAGAGGCTTCCATAGAGGAAGCTATGGACAATCTAGAGGTAGGTACAACAATGGTGGAGGCAACTACAACCATAACTACAATCAAGGCTACAACAACAACAACTATCAAGGAGGCTTTAGAGGAAGAAGGGACTTCAAAAACTATAATGAAGATCAAGAAGACTCTCTACTCATCATGAACATGACATCCAAGCAAGGTAAAGATGATGAGCATCTTTTCTACATTCATTCAAGTTGTTCCAATCATGTGGCAGGAAATGTAGCTCTATTATCTAATCTTGAAGAACCCAAGGGGAAGCATGAAGTACAAACAGGTGATGACACTAAACATTCAATCAAGCAAATTAGAAATGTCAAAACATATGATGGTAGTATGAACCTTTTGAGCAAAGTTCTGTATGTGCCTACTATAACCAAAAACCTAATTAGTGTTGGGCATATTGTAGAGAAAGGACTATAGGTCAGATTCACTAAGCATGGAGCATATGTGGAAGACCCCCAACAAGGCTTCAAAAGGATTGCCAAAGGTGAGAAGTCGGGTAGATTGTTTACTTTTGAGATTGATGACACAATAAACATAGCACTATTTAGTTATAGAGATCAAACCTTGTCTGAGTTGGAAATATGGCACAAAAGGTTAGGGCACATAGGAGAAGGAACTCTGAAACAAATTTGCAAGGATCAAAGAGTGCTTGGCATTCCCAATGTAACCAAGCAGCACATGATTTACAAATATGGAGCTTGCCAATTTGGCGA
Source organism: Ceratopteris richardii (assembly GCA_020310875.1). Taxonomy (NCBI): domain Eukaryota; kingdom Viridiplantae; phylum Streptophyta; class Polypodiopsida; order Polypodiales; family Pteridaceae; genus Ceratopteris; species Ceratopteris richardii. Next base: position 85,381 of record MU260463.1, read on the forward strand.
AGATCATAGGCAACCATTCAATAGGAAAGGGTACATCCATAAAAACTATTTGGAGCTTGTACACACTGATGTGTGGGGTCCTAGCAAAGATCCATCCATCTCAGCATCAAGGTACTATGTCTCACTTATTGATGATTATAGTAGGTGGACAATTCTCTATTTCATGAAGCATAAGGATGAGGTATTTACATGTTTTCAGAAGTGTTTGGCACTAGTTGAAAACTAAGCAGGAAGGAGCTTGAAGAGAATCAGGTCTGATGGAGGTGGTGAGTACTCTTCATATGAGTTTGATCTATTTCTATAGGACAGAGGCATAAAGAGGGAACTAACAACCAGGTATACTCCTGAATTGAATGGAGTGGCAGAGAGAAGGAACATGTTAATTGTTGAGGCAGCTAGGTGTTACACTTATGTGTTCCTCGAGTAGCTTTGATGTGAACCTTTTCTCTATACATGGGCACTTTTTACTCTAGCGCTGGCTAGAGAATTTTTCCCCATGTTACCACATACTTGATACTCTCATATGTGGTGGTACTTTGTACTTAGGGATATTATTCAGCTCTTACTTCAGTTCCGTTAATTTGTCAATATAGAGAGCTCTTCCAGCCATCATCTTCTCTGTGTGTCTTGCTGCATTTGTGCTCCTTGTGTGTGCTTCTTGTGTCTCTCTCGCACTTCTACACACACCCAATAGTGGTATCAGAGCAGATTCAGCTCCTTCTCAAGTTTTAGTTTTTCGCATTGCAGTGCGCGCACACTTTTAACAGTGCAAATCGACTTGGGAGCATAGAACAACAAATTTCAGCAGCCAAGAAACATTTCCACCAGGTACGCTAGGGTTTTACCCCCATTTCAAATTCATTTGTGCAGTGAGAATTGTCATTAGAGTGATGGTTTGTGAGCTAAAATTTCAACATTCATTTTAGCTTTCGTCGAAGTGAAGATTTTGTCACATTCTTGTTCTTTATGAAATGGCGGGCAGCAATGACTTGTTTGGCATGCTTCAAGCTAAAGATAATCTTTATGGGACCAACTATCCGATGTGGTCTTACATGATGAAGCATGTTCTTGTTGCTAAACAACTTTGGAACATAGTGGTAGATGTAGATCGAAGACCTGTAGGTTCTTCTACTTCAGAGTCTATTGTTATAGATGGAGCTTCTTCTTCGAGTACATTAGTTTCTCCTTCTTCAACTACACAGGAGAAACTTAGATGGGATGGAAAATTTGCTCAAGCTCATGCTTTGATTGCACTTTCTGTGAAGCATCATATAGTTCCACACATTCGTTCATGTTCTACATCATGACAGGCATGGGACACTCTTGCTTCTTTGTATGCCATGCGTAATGAAGCATGTGTTGCATACTTGAGGAAGCACCTTGAGGATGTATGTATGGCTGAAAATGAGTCGGTGGATGTTTATGTGACTTGTATCAAGGACTTGAAAGAGCAATTGACAAACATAGATGAGATTATTCTGGATGCATCACTCATTTCTACATTGTTGAAAGGATTACCAGAATCTTTTCAAAGTTTTGCTACTACTCTCCATTCGGTTGCAAAAGGGAATCCCAATATGTATGCATTTGATGCGGTTGTGTCTCTTCTTTTGCAAGAAGAGCAATCGAGAGTGAATAAGAGTGGTCTAAATGAGGGAACGCAAGCACTTGCTATCTCACAAAAGGGGAAAAACAAGTATGGTTCAGCTTTGGGTTCATGAAAACCAAAGCCTCAACCTTCCTCTTCCACTCATTCCTCTAATGATGTTGATTTGCAAAAGAAGAAAATATGCAAATATTGCAAAAAGGCTGGTCATACTATTGATGAGTGTAGAAAGCTTGCTAAACGCAATGAAAAGAAGAAGGAATCCGGCATGTCTATTGCTGAAAATTCATGTAAAGAATGATGAAGCTAACATGGCTCAAGATTTTTGGGCATGTGTCGTTACATGTAATTATGATGTTTCTTTGCATTCTAAATTTATGGTTGTGAGTGAGGCTGATTCAGATTGGTTCTTTGATAGTGGTGCTTCAAAGCACATAACATCATGCAAAAGATTTTTTGCCTCTTTGAATGCAAACAATGCCTCTTATCCTATCATTGGAGTAGGAGAAATTGAGCTTACGACTGCAAATGGAGGTGCGATTCTCTTGAAAAATGCATTGTATGTGCTCGATATCAAGAAGAACTTAATTTCAATTCCGTTGATTGCCAAAGTTGGACCTCATGTACACTTTGATGATGATAAGTGTATGGTTCATGATTTCAGCAATGGCGATGTTATCGTGATGTCCGGTACATTATGTAATGGTTTGTATCGCATGGATACATACAAGAGGGCTGCCTCGAATGCCTTGGTTGTTCATACTTCTTCCATGGCTGAAAAGGAGCTTTGGCATGCTCATTTTGGTCATTTGAACTTCAATAATTTGATTTACTTGCAAAAGAAGGAGATGGTTATTGGTTTGCCTACACTTGAGTCCGTTGAAAAGCATGCATGTGAAGGTTGGATTCTTGGAAAAATGCATTATGCTTCTTTTTCAAAAGATAGTCATGCACACACTACTTTTTCATAGTGATGTATGTGGTCTCGTCAAGACTCCATCTTTTGGGAAGCATGTATATTTTGTTACCTTCATTGATTATGCTACTTGCCATACATGGGTGTATCCTATGAAAGCAAAGAATGAGGTATTTTCTTGCTTCAAAGCATTTTTAGCTATGGCTGAAAAGTTTTCTTCACAAAAGCTTTTGACTCTATGCACGGATTGTGGTGGTGAATACATGTCACATGAGTTTAATGCTTTTCTTCATGAAAGAGGTATTTAACACCAATGTATGGTGCCATATACACCTCAGCAAAATGGTGTTGTCAAGCGTAAAAATAGAACTCTAGTTGAAATGGCACGATGCATGGTTAAAGGAAATCATCTTCTTGATAAGTTTTGGATGGAAGCGGTCATGTGTGCAAATTATGTGTTGAATCACTTCTCTACAAAAGCATTGAGAGTCATCACTCCTTATGAGGCTTGGAATGGTCATAAGCCTATGGTTAGTCATATGCGTGTGTTTGGTTGTTTGGCATATGCTCTTGTGCCATCACAACAACGTCACAAACTTGATGACAAGGCAAAGAAATGTATATCTGTAAGTTATAGTGCTGAAAGTAAGGGATATTGTTTGTACCATCCATTGACGAACACAATTATTGTGAGTCGAGATGTGGTATTTGCTGAAAATTCAGTTTTCCCTCTACTTGAATGCAAAAAACAGCCAATAGTTAGCTCACAAGATGTGTTGGATACAGTCATGCCTTTGTTCCAAAATGGTGTGCTTGCCTATGGCCATGTAGACTAGCCAATTGAGGCTCAAAGGGTTGAAAAATTCCAGCAAAATAGTGTTGAAAATGCAGAGAATTTCCAGCCAAACATGGCTTAAAATTTTCAGCCAAAAATTGTCAAAACTGCTGGAAATTTCCAGCCACATATGGCTGAACATTTGCGTCAAAGTATGGCTGAAAATGAGCATGGAATTCATCCAATGCATGATGTACATATTGAAGATGTTTTACATAATGAACGCATGTCTATCAAGAGTGCACAAACTATGCCAACATAGCTGAAACAAACTTTGCAGGACAACAAATTGAGTGCACCTTTACTTGGTAGAACAAGATCAAGCTCTCACCATGCATCAAGTAATTTTGTGGATTATACTCTTATTACTACACCATGTAATGAAGAGCCACTTTCTTTTGAAGTTGCCTGTGATGATCCACAGTGGATGAGTGCTATGCAATCAAAAAGGGATTCCATACATAAGAATGGTACTTGGGAGTTATGTGAATTGCCAAAAGGAAACAATGCCATTGGTACAAAGTGGGTTTATAAGATTAAGAGAAAATTTGATGGTAGCATTGATCGCTACAAAGCTAAATTGGTTGCCAAAGGATATGCACAACAATATGGCATTGATTATGAGGAAACATTTGCACCTGCTTCACGCATGACTACCATTCATACCATGGTTGCATTGGCTGCCCATCGAGGTTGGAAAGTGCATCAGTTGGACATAAAAATAGCCTTCTTGAATGGTGATTTGCAAGAAGAGGTTTATGTGAAGCAACCTCCTGGATTTGCTATGAAAAGGAAAGAGCATATGGTTTGTCGCTTGCATAAAGCCTTGCATGGTCTCAAGCAAGCTCCACGTGCATGGTATGACAAAATCCACAAGCACTTGATTGCTCTTGGCTTCACATGTAGTCCGATTGAAAGCACACTCTATGTATGCAAAAATGGGGCTGATCTTATAGTGCTTGTTCTTTATGTCGATGACATACTCTTGACTGGGTCATGTGATGCAAAACTTGACATTCTTATGGGTGATTTGCAGCATACTTTTGATGTCACTTATCTTGGTCTTTTGAGCTACTATCAAGGCATCCAATTTGTATCCATTGGGGGAATCGTTATGCATCAAGAAAAGTATGTTGAAAAACTACTTCAGCATTTTGACTTTGAGGATTGCAAGCCAATTTCCACACCAGTTGAGATAGGATTCAGGTTCTCAGTTGAGGATTCCTGTGATGCACACTTCTCTTTATCAGCAAGATGTGGGATGTCTTATATATGCATGCAACACAAGGCCAGATATACAGTATACAGCTTCCTAGTTGAGTCGATTCATGCATAGCCCTAGCACTAAGAATTGGCAAGCGATGAAACATCTGTTTAGATATCTCTGAGGCACTTTGAGCTTAGGTCTCTTTTATGGCAGAGATATTCAGCCATGCTTGCATGCTTTTACAGATAGTGATTTGGCTAGTTGTTATGATACTCGTGTGTCCACTAGTGGTAATTGCTTTTTCCTTGGAGACTCATGCATATCTTCATTGAGTAAGAAGCAACCTACAGTGGCGAAATTGAGTTGTGAAGATGAGTACATGGTAGTTTTCACAGCTACAGTGGAGTGTATATGACTGAGATGCCTATTGATGGATCTTTGCATGGAGATTGATGCTTCTATGCATATTCTCACTGATAGTCACAGTGCTTTGGTTGTTGCACAAAACCCAGTGTTTCATGCACAGACCAAACATATTGAGGTGCATTATCACTATGTGAGAGAGCGCATTCATGTAGGAGATATTGATTTGGTATATGTGCCTACACAAGATAATGTGGCAGAAATATTCACCAAAGCTCTTCCACGGGAAAAGTTTGAAGCTTTTCGCAAAGCTTTAGGCTTATTACCTTGTGGGGGCTGATATGCCACTCCTTGTATGTGTTCACATCATTTTCTTTAGGCGGGTTTGTTACACTTATGTGTTCCTCGAATAGCTTTGATGTGAACCTTTTCCCTATACATGGACACTTTTTACTATAGTGCTAGCTAGAGGTTTTTTCACCATGTTACCACATACTTGATACTCTCATATGTGGTGGTACTTGTACTTAAGGATATTATTCAGCTCTTACTTTAGTTCAATTAATTTGTCAATAGAGAGAGCTCTTCCCATCATCATTTTTTCTGTGTGTCTTGCTGCATTTGTGCTCCTTGTGTGTGCTTGTCATGTGTCTCTCGCATTTCTACACACACCTAACACTAGGTCTATGCTAAATGAGAAAAAAATACCCAATTATTTATAGGCAAAATTTATTTCCACAACCACCTATTTGGTCAATAGGCTTCCATCAATCATTGGATGGTATGACACCATATGAAGCATGGAATGGTAGGAAACCATCATTGGATCATTGCAAAATATTTGGGTGCATTGCCTATGCACACATCCCATCACAAATTAGAGGGAAATTTGACCCTAAGGCTGAGAAATATATATTCATTGGGTATGATCAGAATCAAAAGGGATATAGGCTATACAATCCCACTAACAAGGCATTCATAGTTAGTAGGGATGTAGTATTTGATGAGAATAATTCATGGTTTGAAGATGATTGTAGGAAAGTCAAGTTACCATATGATTTGGAAAATGATTTTCCAACCCTCACTCAAGAAGATCAACACCAAGCAAAGGACATGAACTCAGAAGATGAGGAGTAGATTGACTTCAAAGCTTGGAAGTCAAGAGGTAAGTTCAAATACAAGCAATTAGAGGATCTAACCTGAGTCTTCCAATCAACCTTTAAGGAGATCACAAAGAGAAAGTAAGAAGCCCATAAGGTATGGATATGATACATTCTTAGTCACAAAGCACTCTGTGTATATCACAAAAGATTCTATGGCAAAAGAGCCTTCTTCATTTGAAGAGGCTCAAAAGAAGAAAGAGTGGAGAGAAGCCATGCAGGAAGAAGTGGAAGCATTTCAGCAAAACCACACTTGGGATCTAGTTCCCAAGAAGCCAGATATGAAGGTAATTGGTTCAAGGTGGATATAAAAAATTAAAAAGAACTCTGATGGTTCTATAAACACATAGAAGGCAAGGCTAGTGGCAAAGGGATTTGCCCAAACACATGGAATAGACTATGAAGAAACATTTTCACCTGTGGCAAAGATGCCAACAATCAGGGTATTAGTAAGTCTTGCTGCATCTAAAAATTGGAATTTATATCAATTAGATGTCAAGAATGCATCCTTAAATGGTTGGATATCAGAAGAAGTGTATATGGCACAACCACCACATTTTGAAGATGAAGAAAAAGCAAGTCATGTATGCAAGCTTAAAAAAGCACTCTATGGTCTCAAGCAAGCTCCTAGAGCTTGGAACCATAGGCTTGTTACCTATTTGCAGGATCAAGGCTTTGTGGCAAGCAAGGCAGACTCTTCTTTATTTGTTAAGAAGAACAAATCAGAGGTCATCTACTTATGTGTCTATGTAGATGATATCATTATTACAAGTAATGATTATGATGGTATCAAGCAGGTCAAGGCTCAATTGATGAAGCAATTCAAAATCAGTGATCTAGGGTTGTTAACCTACTTCCTTGGTTTAGAACTTGTGTATACAAATTCAGGTATATTCAACAACAAAGGAAGTACATACATGATATGTTGGTAAAGTTTAAGATGGAGAACACTAAAGTTGCAGGTATTCATATGGAGCTCAACCATAAGCTAAGTTCACATGAAGGTGAACTACTTGAAGATGTTACAACCTATCAACAACTTGTGGGTAGTCTTAATTATGTTACTTTGACAAGAGTAGATATTGCCTACGCAGTAAGTACATTCAGTCAGTTCATGCATGTACCAAGGAAGCCTCATATGGAACCATGCAAAGAGGGTACTTAAGTATGTAAAGGGTACAATGAATGAGGGTTTGTTCTATCCCTTCACTTCTGACATAGATATAAAGATGTATTCTGATGCAAATTAGGCTGGCTCCAAGGATGATAGGAGGAGCACTTCACGATACCTATCTTTTGCAGGTTCAAAACTCATATCTCGGTCATCCAAGAAGCAACTAACTGTGGCCTTATCTTCCACAGAAGTGGAATATAGAGGTTTGGCAAATGCAACTCAGGAAGCTATGTGGCTTAAACAATTGTATGCAGATTTGGAGATACATTCCTACACTCCAATTATCTTTGGAGATAACACTACTTCACTTCATTTGGCTGGTATCAGAGCAATTTGAGGTGAAATGGGAGATGGTTTCCCTTCTTTTTTTTTATTGATAAATTGGACAGGAACAATTACCACGCATGGTCCTTGAGGATGAAGACATACTTACAAGGAAGGATTCTCTATGGATACATATCAGGAGATGAGGAGATGCCCATTTTCAGAAAAAGGACAACCTAGTCAAGGATGTGGCTGACCAATTGGCAAGCATAGGAGAGGAGATTGAAGAGGAGCAAATAGTGAGACAAGTGATCAATGGCATCAAAGCAGATGACAAATGGGAAAGCTTCATAACTGCCATGGACTTGTACATGGACAAGCAGATTCCAGATCTTACCACACTCATGGGGCAACTCTTTACCCATGAAGCCAAGCTCAAAGAAAATGGAGAATCATCAAGAGGTAATAACTCGTCTGCCCTATACACAGATAAAGGAAAGACTAAAGACACAGGAAAGAGCAAGAAAGTAGAGGATGAAGATACTACTTCTCAAGCTAACTATGCAGGGAGAGGTAGGAACTCAAGAGGTAGGGGTAGAGGAGGTAAGCTAGGTAGGGGGAGACCTTTCAACTCTTCCCCATGCAACATATGTGAATTGTCTAATCACACTACAGATGAGTGCTATAGGAACTACAAAAATCAGAGAGGAATTTGAAAGCACCAAGTACAAATAGGTGATGACACCAAGCATTCAATGGTTAAGGTAGGAAATGTTAAAACCTCTGATGGGAATAGAAATTTGTTGAGCAAGGTTCTATATGTACTTACAATCACCAAGAAATTGATGAGTGTTGGACAGATGTGGAAAAGGGTTTGCAGGTTAGGTTCAACAAATATGGAGCATTTGTGGAGGATCCCCAACATGGATTCAAGAGAATTTCCAAGGGAGAAAAGACAAGTAGATTATTTATATTTGAACTTGAGGATACAAGGAATATTGCACTTTATAATTACCAGGATCAAACATTATCAGAGCTTGAAATTTGGCATAAAAAGATTAGGGCATATTGGTGAGAGAACTTTGAAGCAAATATGTAGAGATCAATGTGTGCTTGGGATACCTAATGTATCCAAGAAACACATGGGCATCATATTCATGCCAATGATCATGTATAACATTGTTACATAATACATTACATTGTTGATTACATCTCTCTTCATCTCTGCCATTGTCACTCAAAGTAGTGTACTTGTGGCGCTCATATCTCGGTGAGTTGTTATCCATTTTCAATGACCTATAGCTTGTTGGAACAAGCTCAAAGTCTACTATAATCTTTCAGAGTTTGAAGAAGTTTCATTTAGCCAATTGGGAAAAAATCATCTCGAAGTGGTCACCTGCCATTCTCTATAGAGTTCCTAAAATATCGAGGGTAAGCTTCTACTTGATAAAGTCATTGCTCAAAGTATAGTCTATCATTTTAAGTGATTCCACTTGGAATCATTAGCTCTCTAAGCTAATTAGATACACCTCAGAAGCAATTTTTCTAATTGCTACTGTACTATGAGTACTGAGCAAAACATCCAACAGGTGTCAAGACCGAAATAGCAACTTTTTGGTCACTAGCTAGTTGTAAACTTATTTGTTTTGATTAAATTGGTTAAAGCATCATCTCCAAAGTACGTAGGCACTTATTTAGTGTCATTGAAAAGCTAAAGAGGCCTACACACTATGAAGTAAAAGAGGGCAGGTACAAAGCAGGGATTAACAGTACCAACTCATTTCTTGAGGTGTCCATCCATCTTTCCCAACAAATGTTCCTCTCTTTGTTATTACCTTGTGTGTGTGTGCATGCTTGTGTGCTTCTCAGTCATGCACTTGTGCCTTCACTTGCTCATAGTCGTCATAGTAGTCCTCATGTCTCCACGAATTGACATTTATGAGGTGGATCTCCTCACATTGGTACTTGTTGTGCTAGAGTGACAGGAGGTGAAAGGTCAAAAACAAAAGAAGACAAAGCTAAATCCTCAGGTGGATGTAAAGGGAAAGGGGAAGAAAACGGATCTCTCAATTGAAGAGGCTGTTGAGGATATGAAGCTAACACCTTAGATAGCTTTCCAAGGCATTAAGGATGACACTTTGATAATTCTAACATTATCAAGGGTCATTTCAAAAGACCTAAGCCTTGAGGAGATGGTCATAGAGCTAAATAAGTAAGTAGAATTAAGTGAGGTCCTTCAATAATTTATCATGTAGCTCCAAACTTCACAATACAAGGTTTATCTGAAGATTCAAGAGGTGATGATGAGGAGGCTTGGGTGCTTCTGGAGTGAAGTCCAGGCATAGTACCCAACCACCACCTCATACAAAGCATTATCAAAATACTTTATATTGTTCCATGATTGGGTGAGTTCTCATTCTCATTAGAATTTAGTATGATTGTGTTTGTCTAATAGTTGGTGCAATTCGATGCGGGGCATCAATCTATATGAACAGACATGATAGAACTCGATGTCTGGCATCAAATGTCACTAGAATTCCTATGCTCAGCATCGAGTCCTAGTCAAAACTCGATGCTAAGCATCAAATTTCACTAGAATTCCGATGTTAGGCATCGGGTTTGAGCATAGAGTTGATGCCAGGTATCGCGTCTCATAAGTACTCAATGCCAAGCATTGACTTGAAGCAGCTGAAATGAGTTTGGGGCTTTATCCATTTATTCATTTCAGTCTCCTAGCAAAGAATTTATCCATTTATTTAGTGCTTAGCATCGGCATCATTCATGTATGTTGCACTTTGTATCAATCTTTGAGTTGACACTCGTCCTTTGTCTATAGAAACCTCGAAATAAGAAGAGTTGTGAGGACAATGAAGATCGTCCCGTTGCCTTCCTCACTCATATTAAAAGGGAAAGGCACGAGAAGTCTAGAATAAAGGCAAAGGAGATGGAGTTCGAGGATGAGTCCTTCGGACTAAAGTGCTTTCCAAACTCCATAGATCCTCTAAGGCCATTGCATTACAATGTATATTGCGATAATGTAAATAGCATGTGTACAGTAGTACCTAGGAAACATTTTTCCCTTCTAATAGAAGATATCCCATATGGATTTAGAATGAGTGGTTCCATTAATCATGATGAGGCATTGAAGCACCCAAAGATACGAAAGAGGGTGATAGATTTTGTTGAGTTAACCATGTCACCACTATGGGGGATTGTCATTTTTCATAACAGACCAATATTTTTGCCTTTGCACTACTTAGGCATGCAAAAATAAATTCACGCCTACCGGCTAATATTCATGCATTTGTAATACATACGTACTTACATAGATACATATATACCATTTAAAACTAGATGACCATTTTTCCTCCTTATGCACATGAAGCTATCGCTTCTTCATCACTTTTCTCCCTTTTCGAAACCAGGTGAGCACATCTTACAAAAACTTACAACCGTTTGGTTTATCTAATGTCACCATCATTCCTACATTTTCCCCAATTCCACCGAAGCACTTAGGATAGAAAAAAGCAAAGATTCTTGTGGCCTATGCCAAACATTTGGTGGTCATGTGACATAATAACTAGTTTCATTCCTTTCGTTTATGAGTAAGTTACATGTCATAAGTACGAATAATATGGTAGCTTTGTGTTATGCTGGTTATGGTTATGCATAAGATTTCTCTGAAGTATCGATGAGCTCCCAAACGTGAGGCCGCAAGAGCAAATACTACATTCCAGGAGTATTCGATTCCCTAGAAAGAAATGTAATGTTTAGTAAGCTCGACATTCCGAAAAGGAATGACATGCTTTAGTAGTACTCTCTAACTATCATATTGTATTAGTTTTTAGTTGTTAGTTGCTGTAATTGCGTAATACAAAGGCATCATTTCAGGTATCTAAATTTATTTGATTTCTTCATTGATTCAAACTAATCTCACACAAACAATGGACCGGAATTTCGTTATCGATGATCAGTGCATCATGGGTTTTTGTTGCTTATGATTGTTTCTCACCGATGATCATTAGAAACTTGCTTACATGATAGAAGGTATAGTGGTAAGCATACAACCTTGATGCCGTGATCTCACACTTATCACAAAAAAAATTAATCTTGCTAATCACAACTATACACTAAATTACATCACTAATCAACCATGACAACTTGATTTGGAGTCATTTTATGGTGGTGTTTCGAAAGCAAGAAAGGTTTAAATGATTGCACCTTGATGACAGAATATCGATAATATCACATAATATTGCAAGAAAAGCAAATGTGGGTTATAATCAGTGCACACAATCCCTTTCATTGTGAATCACATTTTATCCTTAATCTATAGTTTTTCAGGGGGTGTGCAGAAATCCATGTATCATGGAATATTACATTATGAACGGGTATCACCATCTTGTCAGTTTTTTGGTATTTCTTGTTCAGTAAAGAAAAGGATCCTTTTTTTTAGGTATGTTTCGATTTTACTAGAACCTGTTATACTATCAAAAGTACAACTTATTCTTTCTAATACTTGCGAGAGTTGACTGATAGGTTTTAATAAAACTATCATTGACCGTTGGTTTAATTTAATAAAGTACGTCGAAAACAAAATCTAGGATTGCAAGTAGATATTTTTTCATCAAAAATCCTGACCCACTAAAGTTATAAACAAGCTATCTATGATCAAAATGAGAGGTATTTGGTTTGTACTCTCCCAAGTTTTTCAATGCAGTTACTCGACCAGAAAACACCCGAACATTGAGAGATCTGGTTGAGAAAAAACTCACATGTTCTAAAAACAAAGTATTGTTATTGCTCTTAATAATACAGTCCATACATTTGTTTACCATTTTTTGATTGTCAAATAGAAGCTCTAGTCTCAACGATAGGCCACCCGATGCTAGAGTTTGAGGTCTAGAGAAGCACAAGAACAACACTAGGAGAAAGAAGAAGTTCAAAGAACAAAACAATAGTGAATATATTACCAAGTGAATGTACAAAGATAAATGACCAATACACTCCAATAATACGTCAAAACACTGTAATAATGTCTCAATGTATTTTTTTTTAAACAAGCTACTTCCCCATCAATTTGCCACAATACATCCAATGCTTTTTCAACCTACACACTTTCTTCAATCCCTTTTTGCACAAGACCATTGGGTTGAAATACATAAACTTCTTAATGTAGGTGATGATCAAAAGTGCAATTTTAATGGCAAATCTATGTACATTCCAACCATGATGAGCTGAAAGTGCACAGATGCTATGAAAAATGGTCATTTGAGATGTGGGAATAAAACTTCCATCAACATTAATCCCTTTTGGTCTACCATAACCTTTGCCAACAAATTTAGCCTTATATCTATCAATGATTCCATCAAGGTTACACTTTAGCTTGTATACCCATTTAATGCCAATGGCATTTTGCTTGGAGGAAAAGCATATAAAGACCAAGAATCATTCTTCATAATACCATCATGTTCTAGTGCATACTAGCCATCAAGTTTTTTGAATTTTGTGCTTCATCAAAAGAAACAAACTCATTCTTATCATAAAGACTAGAGACAAGCATTGAATTTCATCGACCATTTATGCTCATCTATGTAAGCCATCTCATGAATAGGTCCACAATGTAAATCCAATTTTAAATGGAATGATCTTCATCATCATTTAATTTGAAACCTATAAAAGCTGAGAAACTACCTTGCTAGGGCTAACACTTCACTATCCACATATAAAAAAAGGCAAAAAATTGTCATATATCCTTTGAGCTAACTAATGTCTCCTTGATACATAAAAGTGTTGATATATTTCGGTAGTGATGTGTGTGAACACATTTAAGACTGCCAAGACACATTTTTCACTCTTTCGAAAGTTTTTTTCCCCTAGATTGTATTTATCCATATAACCCTAATGGGTTACTTGTCATTGTACATTCAATTGGTAATTGCTACAATGTTGTGTTTTGTTCCAAGATTCTTCTTCTTCCTTGTGTTGTTCATGTGCTTGCCGAGACCTCAAACTCCAACAATCGGTATTAGAGAAGGTCACCACTTTTTTTAGGGCATCCTCACCCCTTCACACACAATCTCGAAATCGCACAAAAATTGGTGAGCATACTTAGGTCAAAATTTTGATATGAGCTCATTTCAGCCTCTAAATGCACTAAGGCAGCACTTCTGCATGCAATTTTGTCTTTTTATGCCAAACATATATAGAGGTTTGGGCTCGCTAGTACAAGCGCGTCGAAGTCTACTAGAGGTTTAGTAGAGCTCAACAGGTTGGTTCTATTCAACTTTTTGAGATATAGTCATTTTTTTTGCATCAAGGTATTTTAGTCAGCCATGGCTGAAAGCAATGATGTATTCCATATGTTGGCTATTGATGACAAGTTAGATGGCACTAATTACCGGTTATGGGCATATATGATGCATCATGTAATGCTAGCAAAAGGGATGTGGAATATTGTGTAGGGTATTGAAAAACACCCTACTACACCTACAAATACAATTATTGAGGGTGATGTAGATGGAGTTGAAGATGATGATCTTTAGATTCTCTTCATGTTGCAGTTTCCTATTGCACATATTACAAAGCAACCTCAACGGGATGATAGAGATGCTCAGGCACATGCATCAAGCTTTGTCTATCAAACGTGCCATTTTGCCTCACATTTGCTCTTGCAAAATAGATAAAGATGCTTGGGATACACTTAACACTTTTTACCAGGCAAGAAATGAGGCTCATGTTTCTTACCTCAGAAAACACTTGGAGAGTGAGCATATGAATGGAGGGGATTCTATGGATATTTTTTTGACAATGACCAAAGATTTGAAGGAATAATTGATTTCTACTAATGAATTCTTACCAAATATTTCCCTTGTGTGGACTGTTCTTGATAGTCTTCCAGATTCATATCAGACTTTTTCTTCTACTCTTTGATGGATGGTGGAAGGCAATCAAAATGAGTTAACATTTGAGGAGTTAGTCTTTGTTTTGTTGTAGGAAGATCAATCCAAGCAATATTCAAGTCTATTACAGATGTTGTAGATCAAGCTTTCTTAGCTAGTCAGAAAGGAGAGTGTCAATGGAGCTCATCTATTAGTAAGCAAAAATCTAATCATGTTGCACAATCAAAGAAGGAAGGCAAAGATGCAAAGAAAATAGAAAAGTAGAAATAGTTTTGCAAATACTATAAAGTAAATGATCATGTCATAAAGATTTGTCCAAAATGGGCTGCAAAAGTGGCAGAGAAGAAAGAGGTTGGAATGGTTGTTGCAGAGACCTCTACACCAAAAACAGAGTCTGCTAATCTTGTGCACAATAAAAAAAATGAGCATTTACTATTGTATGTAGTTATGACCCATCTTCTCATGCAACATGTCTTGCAAGGTGTATTCATGATTTTTCCCTTACCTTTCTCAAATAGCATTTTAGGGATACGGATCTTGGTTTTAGTAACATGGAATGAAAGCATAATGAAGTATCGAGTTTGGTGACGTGATCTTATAATCTCAAAATGATTGACTCAACCAGATTTATTTTCTGACGTTTTAATAGACAGTTTCCAGATGGATATAGAGGATACGAGGACACTTGAATTGTTTAGAGTACATTTTTCTATAGGTACAGTACTTCTATGTGCCTCCTTAAAACTTTGTTATTTGTTTCCCTCTCCGGATGTATTCCAGGCTATATATCGTTGATGTATGTTTTCGGTTTAATTCTTATTCAGTATTAGGCGAAGTCACGTTCTTGCGTTCAATATTTGGAGAATTATAGTGAATTTACTTTAACTATGTACTTTAGCATTATAGTGAATTACATTAGAATGGTAACAAAAGTTTTTATAAATATCTGTCAATAATATAAAGTTATAAAGCTTCGAAAACTATTTTTCCAAATAATCCTTGTTTTCCACTAGTATAACAATTGTAGTATACAAAGTCAAGTGCTTTTTTATTAATATGAAAATTTTGCTGCAGTTTTAAGTAGAATTATGCATGAAAAGGCTTAACAATCTTAGCTATTCCATATAATAATACTTGAGTTAAGTCCCAAAACACTCAAGTTAATTCACATTAACTTACACATGTGGAACTGATAATAGAACTTTCATTGTTTGGGTTATCTTCTTTGCTAGAGGTGAGACCATCCTCTTTGCTAGATGTGGCTCCTCTTTGGTTACCTTGCTTGCTTGTGGAAGGATTCTCTAGGGTTTCCTCTTCGTTCAACTGTTGGTTCCATTCACCAAGGTGGTCTAAGATATTGATCGCCTTCTCTGAATTACAAAAAATGTTGTTAGTTGCAAGGATCGGGCGAGCATCATTCAGACCACCACCTCTTTTGAGACTTCTTCTCTTTCTATGTTTTACTTTCATAAAGGCCTCTGAATTATGATCCTCAAATTATGTTCCTATAACTTTTTCTAGCTCTAGGGAATGATTTGGATTCGGGGAATAATCTTTAGGGATCACAATGACTTTGTCAATCGAAACCTGAATATTTCCCTTAACTTGAGATTTTTTCTTACTGTTTTATGGCCCCAATGATTTTCATCTTAGAGGGCATTATTTGATCATGTGGCCTTGCACCTGCAATGGAAGCAAAGCATTGGGTAAATTTTTGTAAACTAACTCTTGTTTGAGAGGGATTCCTTCACCAATGTCTATGTTTATTTTGGTAGGAAGATATAGGTTAAGGTCCACTTCAACATAAAGTTGGGGGTGCCATCTAGCATTGAAAGAGTGTGTCGTGCCTTCATAAATGACAACTCCAACATCTTTCTTGGTGGCCAACACATGACCAATAGGCATGGCGATGTCGCTAATAAATCCATAAAGGAAGTAGGGAAGGTTAGGGAGTTCTACCCATGATGAAAAACGTGGTAACTTGGACCTGTTTGGGGTGAATTCTAGGAACCACTTGAAGGGGCATTACATAGTGTGCCACACTTGCCAAGAGCCAACCTATAATGCTTGGAAGTCCATTTCATCATTCTCAAAAACTATCATCATGTGGTTGGCTAGCAACAATTGATACTTACAAACCATGGGGAACCACTCCTTTCAAAACCATTGTCGGAGGGAGTCAAGAGGTGGTTTCAAACCAAACAGCTATCCAACAAGTCAAACCTTCTTAAGCAAAGGGAGATTATCAGAGGATTAAACCCAAAAAGACCAAAAGACGCACCATCGGCCTTTTCCTTCGAAGATGGATCCAAATTGTTGACCACCAGCGAAGAACGGGTCCCAGCATTATCCATAGTCTCCTAAACAAAAGCTCACAAAGGCTTTTGAAAGCAACCCGATAGGTAATAACCCAAAGGTGCCCTTTCCGCAAAAGCCATAGCTTATGATGGAACACCTTCAAATTGAAAGGAGCACCCGCATATGAGCCAACCACGGCCTTTAATCAAGGACTCAAAATACCCGCAAAATAGAAACTATTTGCTTTTAAGAAAATCATTTACTTTCGCTTTTTATTTCTTCTCTTTTCTTTTTTTAAAAATCTTTTCTTATTACTCTTTTTAACTCTTTTTCACTGTCTTCTTTTAATTTTTCTTTCTCTCTCTCTATCTTTTTTCAAAAACTCGTTAAAGTCCTTTTTTCTTTTTTTTCTTTAAAATTAGTATATCCAAAGAGCCTCCCTAAGCTCCACGGCACTAAGGCTCGTGACCACCAAAGAAGGAAATGTATGCTGACTCAAGATCATAACGTAGATTTGGGAGAAGATTCACTTCAGCTGAGTGAAAGAGAAAGGGTCCACAAGGAGCTTCGCTACTTTGGAGCACTTTTCAAATGTCTTAAAAAAAAGAATTCCTCTCTGTCTTGCAATAAGGCCGAAGTCTTTCTTGCGATAGAGCGAAGAAACACCCCCTCTGTGGCGAATCGAAATGACTCGATGAGCCAAAGATACTCTTTCTGGTCAAATCCCTCTGTCGCGAGTGATTGGACTACTCTTTTCGGGTCGCCGATCGGGGTAATATGGACACATGTTTGATAACGTTGGTGAACGTTATATCACCGTTCTTATGGGCACATGCATGATTGGACTACTCTTTTCGGGTCGCCGATCGGGGTAATATGGACACATGTTTGATAACGTTGGTGAACGTTAGATCACCGTTCTTATGGGCACATGCACACTGATCACCGTAAAAATTGAACAATATCATATTCAACAAATTAATTTATTCATAAAACAAATTGATACCCTTGGTGAACGTTAGATCACCGTTCTTATGGGCACATGCACCCTGATCACCGTAAAGATTGAACAATATCATATTCAAAGAATTTTTTTTTTTTAAGTAAAGGAAGTTCGGCCTTAGCCTAATCTCCCGGACTTTAATTAT
The DNA here is from genome assembly GCA_020310875.1 of Ceratopteris richardii. Taxonomy (NCBI): domain Eukaryota; kingdom Viridiplantae; phylum Streptophyta; class Polypodiopsida; order Polypodiales; family Pteridaceae; genus Ceratopteris; species Ceratopteris richardii. The sequence goes on from MU260463.1 coordinate 103,254, forward strand.
AATAAAGGGAAAACGTTACAAGTGAATGGGACTAGTGCCCATGGGACCCCCCAAATCCCACAATGCAGGGGAGGAGTATGGCAAGCTACAGGGCATTACAAATGAGGCGGATGAAATTATCATCACCCTCATGTGGGACCCATTTGGGTTTCAACTTGTTGTTTTCGAGGAGATAAATACAGTGATGTCTAAACGGTGGCGATCTCTTGACTCGGGAGATTCTTTTACCAAGGAGAAACAAGGATTTCTCGATCGACCATTCCTTAGGAGTTTGGCCAAAATTGACAGCACAACGCTCCCTCCAAATCTTCCAGAGAGCCTCACCTCTGATGGCATTCCACAGTCTCGATGAGCAGCCGATCGCCTCACCCATCATCACTTGTTGCCAGTTGATTTGACTCGTGAGTCTCAATACCCGGGTCACGTGAAGCCAGATAACACGGGACTTGGGGCAGTCGAAGAACAGGTGAGCTAAATCTTCGATGCACCGATGGCAACGCTTGCACCATGGCGGCACACCACAGATTTTGTTAGTCCTTGCATTGGTCCAGATACCTTTATGCAAGATCTGCCACATGAGAACGGACTTTTTGACCTCAATTAGGGGGTGCCAAATGGACATGAATTTTAGCTCCCACCGAAGTTTGGTCCACGAAAGGCACCATCTCTTGTTAAGGGTGTGGTGAACATCCAGGTCCACTTTGAAGTTGGGGATACTGGAAAGCTTCTTACCATTGCTCCATTTGAGGCCCTCCAAGCAAGGCAGATCCTGACCGCAGAGAAGGCGGGTAGTTGAGCGGTCCCAGGCTAAACACCTGCTTTGAAGAAGAGTCCATTCCTCAAAGGTAACTCTAAGTCTCGGATCCAATTCTTCGAACCTAATCCACTAGCTGGTCTCTTGTTTCCAGAGTTGTTTCCACTGTTTGAACCCCTTGTTCCATAACCGCCTTGCTGTTTTGGAGGTTCCAAGACTCCACCCCTCGAATGCCACTGATCGGGAACCAAATAGAGTCATTTTGTCTTATGCCAGCCGCCCACTTCCACTCATCACTGATTCTGATGAACTGTTTGGCCTTGTTCCAATTCTTCCATAAGGAACACACGAGGCTAGAGCCTTTAGGGAAGACCACGTGGGGGGAGAACAAAAGCGTGAGAATCCCTATGCCCTTCCAACCAGGGTGGCCAACAAAGGTAAGGTCTTCCGTGTTTCTGAATATCAATTTAGCCCAAGAGGACTCCCTATTGCTCCAAGCCTTGATAAGCCACTTTGCTGCCAACTTGTCAGCCAACCCAACAATATCCAAAATTCCCAAGCCCCCTGAGTCTTTAGGGCTAATGCAAGTTTCCCATTTGATTTTGGGAATCCCCCTTCTGTTGGGGTCCCCAGTCCAAAGGAAGTTTCTGCAGATTCTTTCCACTTTGGCCAAGTCTTTCTCCTTAGGACTCCAGCACGAGATAAAGTAAATAATTGTAGACAACATAAATGTGTTAACAACCATAGCACGCCCTGCCAGGTTGACTTGCATACCTTTCCACTGATTCAGCTTCCTATCCAGCTTGGATAGCACCCAGTTCCAGCGTTGGTCCATTGAGATATCGAAACCCATCGGAATGCCAAGGAGATGGAACACTTGACCGCAAGGGATAACTTGACACCCCTGATCCACCAACAATTGGGGAGTATGTCCATTGATTGTTCTAAAAGCAGTTTTAGCATGGTTGATTTTTGAGCCTGATGCCACACAAAAGGTGTGGAGGCACCACCAAAACACCTCAATGCTGTTTATATCGTTATGCACAAAGGCATTCATGTCATCCGCAAAAAGTCTCACAATCATTTGGCCGTGATTTAGAGGTAGGGAAAGACCCTTGAGATTGCCAGCGTCCATGTGATGCTTTAATAGGCAGCTGAGCCCATTCGAGGCGATAGCGAATAGTAATGGAGCCAGAGGGCAGCCTTGCCTAATTGATCTTTTTAAACGAATGGGCTCAGAGAGCTTACCGTTGATGTTTATTCTAGTTGAAGCATTTCCAAAAAGAGTGGAAACCATCTTCGTGAACTTTTGGCTGCAACCAAGGTCTTTCAATGATTGAAGGATAAAGTCCCATTCCAATCTGTCATACGCTTTGTCGAAGTCGATCTTAATGAATACCAGATCTTGAGCAGACTCCTCAGCAAAAGCAAGGCCTTCCCAAATGTCGATAATTGCTTCAAGTATGGATCTACCTTTGATAAAACCTTTCTGGTCCTCGCACAACCATGACTTTAAATGACAAGAGATTCTGTTGGCAATAACTTTTGCGATTATCTTGTATCCTGTTTGGAGCATGGTAATCGGACGCCAGTTTTCAATTTTGTTCTTATCTCCCCGTTTGTGGATTAACTTGATGATGCCATTATTCAGGCACTCAGGGAGGGCACCGAAAGAGAGAGCCTCTTGCCACACGAGGCGCAGTGGGGTGGCCACCTGATGTTTGAAGGACTTGAAAAACTCATTGGTAAGGCCATCCGGACCCGGACTTTTCCCATTGGGAAGGGCATCAATGACCTCGATAATTTCATTCTCGGAGATGTTAGCATCCAGTAGAGCAATCAAGTTCTGTGGGATTCTGGTTTGAGCAACCCTTGAGATGGTTGCCATAGAGTCACGCATGTTGGGGGAAAGAGGAGTCGAGACCCCGAGAAGATTGGTAAAGTGTTCGACGATGATAGATCTATTCTCCACTTCCGTGCAACATTCAGTTCCATTGTTATCTACCATTAGGGGGATGGATTCTCTAGCTTGTTTCCTTTTGAGGATGTTGATCTTCGAGGGCTAACTTTCCTCCTGCGTCTCACTTCAGTGAATCCTTCAGAATTCGTCTCAGCAACGCGAGTTCCCTCTTCTTCCTCCATTGGAGGGGGATGACCCCACGTGTCATCTTGGGGGAGAGGGTCTAGGGTCCCATCTGGTTTAAGCTTGTTTTTATTGGTACTTTTCTTCACGGGGCAGTCTTTGATCCTATGACGTTGATGCCCGCACCGGAAGCACGCGTTAGGCAAATTCTTGTAAGTAACCTCTTGTGTCCAGGTCTTACCATCTCCACAGTTTATGGCGATCTTCGAGGGAAGGACCTGGTTCAGGTCTGTCTCAACGCAGATCTGTGGATGCCATCTTGCATTGAAAGAATGTTGAGCACCATCGTATATTAACCCCCCAACATCCTGTCTTGCGGCCATCGGGCGGCCGATCGGTGAGACGATTTCACGAAGAAATCCATACATGAAGAAAGGCAGATTGGGAAGCTCCACCCAAAGCGGGTAACGAAGAGGCTTTGATCTGTTTGGGACAAAGTCTGGGGTCCACTTAAAAAGGCAAAGGGTGGACCGGCCCACTTGCTAGGAACCGGCCTGCAGGGCTTGGAAAGCCATCTCTTCGTTCTCAAATACTAGAAGCAGGTGATTCGCCGGCAAGAATTGACATTTGGACACAATTAGGCCACGCAAGAACCACTCCTTGCGAAGCCAAGTTCTCACACTTTCAAGAGGGGGCCTGGGGCCAAACATTTGACCGATCAGGCAAGTTTTCTTCAGTTCTTCTTGCTTAGCCTCCACAGACTCCTTGCATAAAGAGACCACTGGGGGCGCGACGTCCACTGGGGCCGACTCCATCTCAAGGGGGGACACGGACTCCTTTGAACCCGCTAAAGGTTCCATACATCAAAGGCCTTCAATAATTCGCGAGAGAGAGAGAACCTTTTTCTATCTCATGCGCGTCTCTCAATATGCCAAAGAACCCACTCTTTAAAGCTTTGAATGGCCTTTTGAAAACCCTCTTTAAAGCTACACACTTTCTCTAACTAAAGGCAATATCGAAAATTAACCTTCCCCTCTCCACTGACCTTTTTATCTTTTATTTTTTTACTTTTTTCCTTTTTTTCTATTCTCTTTTTTATAAAAGAATGGCTTTTAAACCTCCACAGACGCTGTCAGGTTTACTTTTAAGTGTGATAAAAAGTGACGACCTCCACAGACGCTGTCAGGTTTACTTTTAAGTGTGATAAAAAGTGACGAGCCGCAAAGACCATCTGAAGGAGGGAAAAGGGCGCCACACCAGAGAAAACCAATGAAATCGAAAAAACGGCAAACAAAACCACCAATCGTGGTTCTCAAAACCAACAATCACTGGGTAAGCAAAATCGTCAATCGCGGTTCCCAGAAACCATCAATCGCTGGGCAAACAAAACCATCAATCGTGGTTGGCTAGCAAAACCGTCAATTGCGGTTTTCAGAAACCATCAATCGCTGGGCAAACAAAACCATCAATCGTGGGTTCTGTCCCTCGTGAAGAGCCATCGTGAAGATCGCGAGTTCTGTCCGTCGTGAAGGTCCATCGTGGGTTCAGTCCGTCGTTTCGTGAGTTGCTGTGTTGGCGATTCACAGAGCAGCAGTCCACTGCGGCCCCCCCGACTCTCGTTTCTTGTAGATCTCGCAGACCTCCTTGCACTGATCTTGAGTTCGTGTGCAGAATTTTCTACTCTTGCTCAGAGCTTCCTTCAATCCGGAGCGTGTTTTGTTGATTCATCGTCTTGTCGATCTCTTGAAGGATATGCATATGCAGACATGCCCACGTCTACTGATCCACAGAAACACAGACGGACGCGGGTTCTGCCTCACCTCCGTCAATCGTCATCTTGATGTACGAGACATATTCTGTGAGGCTTGCAGAATACGCATAAATAAGCAACCATACGATCTCTCACAATTAGGAGTTCCCCATCGCCAGCGAATCAGCGATTCATGGCATTCTACGTCGAACTCATACCGGTGGTGGTCATTTGGATAAACTTCCTATCCTCTCACTAACTGATGGCAGGACGCACATGCAGGTAACTAAAAGTTCGTACTTGTTTTGGAAGTATCCTCTAATTGCCTTTTCATCATGGAGTTGAGTAGTCACTCGAATGACTCCATAGCTCCGGAGTCAGATTCCAGAGAAGTTCGCAAACATTTAGCGACTCATATTCAAACATTTAGTAACAGATACGTAAGTAGATGTGAAGGAGATGTGGACAAAGGTGCTTCCACTTGACGAATAAGTATGTAGAGGAGACACGGGTGCTTCTACATAAGTTGTGGATGAAGATTGAGGTGGACGGAGGGGTGGCGACAGAGGTGCTGTGTGGACAAAGCTTGAAACTGGGGTGATCGACAGGTGACGGATGTGAACTTCCGAAGGAGGTATAGGAACCGTGGCAACAGAAGTAGAATTGTTGGAACTGACAGAGGTTGGCGATAAATACGACGGGCACATGATAATAATCCGAAGTCCGGTGAAATTTCTCCCGGTAAGTCTTTGGTAGCTGAACGGATACTCACCCGGCTGTTTTTGTCCTCTTCGGCCACCCACCCGAAGACTATATTAAACCTTTCATTAAAAAAATGAAAGGTTTAATATAGTCTTCGGGTTTTTAATGAAAGGTTTAATATAGTCTTCGGGTGGGTGGCCGAAGAGGACAAAAACAGCCGGGTGAGTATCCGTTCAGCTACCAAAGACTTACCGGGAGAAATTTCACCGGACTTCGGATTATTATCATGTGCCCGTCGTATTTATCGCCAACCTCTGTCAGTTCCAACAATTCTACTTCTGTTGCCACGGTTCCTATACCTCCTTCGGAAGTTCACATCCGTCACCTGTCGATCACCCCAGTTTCAAGCTTTGTCCACACAGCACCTCTGTCGCCACCCCTCCGTCCACCTCAATCTTCATCCACAACTTATGTAGAAGCACCCGTGTCGCCTCTACATACTTATTCGTCAAGTGGAAGCACATTTGTCCATACCTCCTTCACATCTACTTACGTATCTGTTACTAGCGTCGAAGCAGCACCATCACTTCTATCGTTTGTCCATCGTCTCTCTCAATTAAGCAATGTCAGAGCAGATGAGAAAGTCTACAAATTCAATGGCTCTCGAAAAGGTCACATCATTGGGGTATGGAGACTAGACTTGAGCTTCATTGATTGTCCAATATTTGCATTGATTAAGGCTACTCTCACGTTTTATCATGTTCACGAGAATGTTTTTTTGTTTTAATTTTAAAAATACCTTTGTGAAACTTTTTCCCTCTAAGGACCATATGGTACTCTAGGCAACAATTATTACCTCTCTATTTCACATTTGGTCTTATTTTGCTCCAAAGACCTTATATTTTTGCATCTTCACAAAGGCCACTTACATCCACCCTTGGAAACATTTTTTTTTCTACCCCTTGTATCCACCATTTTAATGCCCCCCCTCCATTTCAACACATATTCTTGGCACCTTTTACCTCGAGGCAGTAAGTGCCTCCACATTTTGTACCATATCAAAGAAAGAAGTGTGTATATGTGTATGCATGGATTGACTATTCAAAGCCTCCCAAGGGTCTTCAAGTGTGCAATCGGGCTACTTCAAGCCCACAATGTCCTGTGTCTCACTACCACATATCTTTGAAAGTTTGGTGTGCAACTTTCTTGAAGTTTTATTCTCTTCTACAAGGGCTATAAGATATCTATACTTTCCAATGCGACTCCCTCAAGCATGTTGTATTTACCATCGTTCACACTAATGTTTATTGCCAAAGAATAATGATTGAATGGTACAAATTACAACTTATGAAAGGCTAACTATCAAGGCGTTCTTGTACATAAATCTATTGCATGAAGTTATAGATGCTACTGAACTAGAACCCGAAAAGGATAATGATCTTGTTGCATGGAACGTATGTAATATTCAACATAAGGGAGCCCTAGGAAAACTCTTGTTAGCATGCAATGAAGTAACAAAAAGAAACATTACCTCTCGGAAAACATCTTGTGAAGCATGGAGAACCCTTCATGACTTTATGAGGATAAAACTCCATCCAAGAACTATACCATAGAAGCCAAAATTCATAACTTAGTAATTAAGTTAGAGGATCTTTTGAAGACTATCAAGGAAACCTCAAATTATGCGGTGGGTAGGTTTCAAGTGAAGATATGGTTATCAGACTCCTCAACAAACTCCCAAAAGTCATATGAGACATTTATCATGACGCCCTACAATATAGGTCAAGTTTTGACTTGGGAAGAAGTACAAAGATTAATGCTCCTCCACGACTCACATGCAAAGTCTTCCTAATCTCAAGAGACAATGACGAAAACTAGTCCCTTCAACAAATATAAGCATTCTAATCATCAACCTAGCAATAGAAATAAGCAAGGATTCAACACTTCTTCTATCAAGAAGTTCACATGTAATTATTGTGGGAAACCAAGCAACTTAAGAAATTTTCTTATAAGAAGAAGAACATCTATATCTAGAAGCAATCAAAATTCCTCCACACATGGGTCCCACTATTCCAGCGAAGATCTCTTCATCTTAGTTGAAGCAAAAACCTTTATCACTTCAAGCTCATCCCAAAAATAGGTATTCGAAAGTGAAGATACTTCCCACATGCGCAAAGATTGAGTATTCTTTCAAGAGCTAGAAGACCATAAAGAAAAAGTCTACCTAGCAAATAATAAGAGTCTCGATCAAAAGAAGAGGCAAAGTCCATATCACAAATCATAAAGGAGAATTCAAAGATTTTTCTTTGTACTCTTTGTACCTAACCTTTGCATGAATCTCCTCTCAGTCAAAGCCATTATTGATCATTACAAGAAAGTATTATTTGACAACATCTCAATCAAGGTGATTGATCCTAGAACTCAAGGTATAATAGCTGAAGGCATAGAAGACAAAGGATTATACAAGCTTCCATGCTTCCTAACTAAGGAGTTGGTCTCAACAATTTGGCATCAAAGATATGGACATACATCTTACCTTACTAAGATATCAACATCTAAGTTGGTTAAGGAATTGCCAAAGATGACTTAAGTTGAAGGTGTTTGTTAAACATGCACTTAAGGAACAAGTACTTCGAGGGTAGCCTCACTTGAAAAATCAACAACATTGTGCGGTGCGGTGGAATTGAGCTTATGCTCCATGACGTGTTCTTTGATCCAACCTTCAAGAATACCCGGAAACTTGAGGTCTTCTTTGCTACTCGACATGAGGATGTAATAAGAGACAAGCTTCAAAAATGTTGATGTTTTGTCTTCCAATAAATTGATGGGAATGTCAAATTTGATAGCCCTTCCATAATTGTGCACTTGTGATAACAATGCAATTGCTCGGATCCTCCCTAATGGTACAGTAAATGTGACCATCAGTTACACAGTCGTTGCACTTGACCATAGCTAATCATATGTGACAAACTACTACAAGAAGTGGTTGTTAATCACTTTACAGAAGCTGAAGATCAGATGGCAACAAATGTGCAAAATCAGTGAGGAGCTAGCTTGGTCTTGTCTTTGAATCTGTCCACCTAAGTTTAATGGTTTGGTAACTGCTCTTAATACTCAAATCAAACCTCAACCACTAACTTAGGACGAATTCAGTGCCTTACTCATGGAGTAGTTGCAGCTCAAGGCAAGGAGTGGTTGAGGAGATGCTGCATACACAGCAAATGCCAAAGGAGGCAGAGCGGACTCTTCAATCAAGAAGGCAAAAGAGAAGAGTTGCTCTTCAAAAGGTGGCAAGGGCTCTTCAATGATCTACCTGTATGATTTTCCACATGTGCTAGATACTTCTTGAAGCATTCAAATATTTCAATCTTTTTCTTGATAAAGTACAAAATTTTCCATCAACTATGATCATTAGTAGAAGACACATTATACCTTGATCCAACACAGCAGAAACAGAGCTTGAGTTATTTGTTACGATAGAGGAGGTGTGCTCCTTTGCAGAAGATTCAAGAATGGATGAGTCATGGGTGTTGGACAATGGTGCATCTCGTCACATGATGAGCAGAAAAAACCTTTACAGTTCCTTACAGCCTCTAAAGGATCCCATCACAATAAAGGTAGGGAACAATGCAAGATGTCTTGCAAAGGGGAAGGTACGGTTTCTTTCATCAACTCTAATGGCGATGCCAGAAAGCTTTCAAATGTGTTGTATGTTCCACAAATCAAACGAAATCCACTTTCAGTAGCTTCTATGACTGATCAAGGTCATCAAGTATTATTCAGTAAGAGAGAAGCTAAGATTATGGATAGTAACAACATTGGTTGGACTTGCATAAGGAGGAACAACCTGTATGAGTTGTGTGCTCTTACATCCACTGCAAATCCAGGCACAAGTAAGCTATGGCATGAGAGATTCGACCACATTGGATATCTTGTACTGAAGGAGATGCATCGGGGGTATGGTTGCACACCTACAATCGATTGCAGAAATGAAGGAACCATGTGAAGCTTGCATGATGGGCAAGCAACAGAGAAAGCAAGAACAGAGCAAGCTATCCTCTAGAGTTGTTGCACGCTGACTCGTGCGGAAAAATGCCTACACAGGCCTTGGGCGGATCTTCCTACTTCATATTACTTGTCGAAGACTATAGCAAGAAGATGTGGGTGTACTTCCTTCGCCATAAGGCTCAAGCTTTTGGTAAGTTTAAAGAATGGCTTCAGCTTGTTGAAACTGAAACAGGAAGAAGATGAAGAAATTCAGGACATATGGTGGTGGTGAGTTCACATCAATAGAGTTTGAAGATTTCTGCAAGATTAAGGGAATCGAGCATCAACTCACAGTGGCATATAGCCCTCAACAGAACAGTGTTGCAGAATGTCGAAATCGAACCATCATGGAGATGGCAAGGTGCATGTTGAAGGGAAAGGGTTTGCCTAATCAATTTTGGGCAGAGGCTATCAACACTGCTGTCTACATCTTGAACCGAAGCTACATCAAGGCACTTGATGGAAAGACTCCACAAGAAGCCTACACTAGTAAAAAGCCTTCTGTTTCCCATGTCAAAATATTTGGAGGTGAATGTTATGTACATGTTCCAAATAGGGAGAGAAACAAGCTTCAACCAAAAAGCATCAATTGTATCTTCTTAGGGTACAACGAAAGGCTTACAAGCTTTATGACCCTGAGGCTAAGAAGATCATGGCGTGTCGCGATGTGGTATTTAAGGAGGAACAACCACATGCAGTGGAGGAGGAAAAGAGAGCTTCCACTTTATCATCAGGCGAAGGGGCAATCCACTATGAACCTGGCCCAAGAGCTATCCCTTCTACACAAGAGAAGGAAGCATCATCTTCAGATGATGAGTCTAAAAGTCACCAACCTGTCGTCACCCAAGTGGAAAAGCCATTGCCACGTTGGGTGAGGAAACTCTATGATTCTGCAAACCCCATCCCACAGTCACTAGAACAGGTTGCAGATGGACTGAGGCGATCACAGAGAATAGAGGGACAGAGACGGGCAAGCGCCCATATAGTAATCATAGCCTTGATGGCTGATCTCATTCAAGAAGAAGCAAAGGAACCAACCAATGTGGAAGAGGCACTCCACGATCCAAATTGGAGGGCTACCATGCAAACAAAATAGAACAATATCATGAAGAATGGAACTTGGGAGCTAGTGGATCGACCCCCTGTTGATATATTTAGGTAGTGATGTGTTTGAACACACTAGGACTTCCGTGGTACTTTTTTCCCTCTTTAAGACGTTTTTCCCCCGGCTTATATATACGCCTATGACCTTAATGGATTACTTATCTTTGTACATTCTAGTGGTAATACACTAAGTATTGTGTGTTGTGCTCCAAGCTTCTTCTTCTTCTTCCTTGTGCTGCTCGTGTGCTTCCGCAGACGTCTAACTCCAACAATTGGTATTAGAGCATGTCGTCACTTCATCTAGGGCATTGTCGACACCTCTCCGGTCACAATCTTAGAATCGCACGAAATTTGGTGAGCATACTTAGGGTGATTAGGAGATCAAAACGGCTTCGCTTTGTGGTGCCGAAATCGCGATATGAGCTTGTAAGGCCTTCTAACGCACTATCGCAGCGCTCGTGTAGGCTATTCCGTCTTTTTGTGCCAAAGATATATACAAGTTTCGGTTCGCCAATATAAGTGTCTCGAAGTCAGCTACAGGTTTAGTAGAACTTGTCAGGGTAGTTCTGTTGAACTTTTTAAGATACAATCATGTTTTTGCATCAGGGTATTTTAGTTAGTGGCCATGGCAGAAAGTAGTGATGTATTTCGTATGTTGGCTGTTGAGGATAAGTTGGATGGTACGAATTACCCATTGTGGGCTTATATGATGCATCATGTATTGGTCGAAAAAGGACTATGGAACATTGTGCAGGGTGTTGAAAAATGTCCTATTAAACCTGCAAATATAGATATTGGAAATACAGGTACCGAAGCTGATGCAGATGGCATCGAAGACGGTGATATTCTTCAGGTTCTTGTTCGTGTTTCGGTTTCTGCTGCACCTACTGTAGAGCAAATTCGTTGGGATGGTAGAGATGCTGAGGCACATGCATTGATAGCCTTGTCTATCAAACGTGCCATTATTCCTCACATTCTCTCTTGCAGAACAACTAAGAATGCTTTGGATACACTTACTACATTGTATCGGGTTAGGAATGAGGCTCGTGTTGCTTACCTCCAAAAACAATTCGAAAACAGTTGGAGAGTGAGCAGATGAATGAAGGTGATTCTATGGACAATTTTCTGACAAAGATCAAGGATTTGAAGGAACATTTGATTTCTGCCGATGAAGTCCTTCCTGACAGTTCACTTGTGCATACAGTTTTGAATGATCTTCCCGACTTATATCAGAGTTTTGCTTCTACTCTTCGTTTGAAGAATTAGTTTCTGTTATGTTGCAGAAAGATCAATCTAGGCAGAACAGGTCCATTATGCGTGTTGCAGATCAAACTTTCTTGGCTAGTCTAAAGGGCAAAGGCAAATGGAGCTCTTCTACTAGTAAGCAAAAATCTGCTAATTTTGCACAATCAAAGAAGGATGACAGAGACGACAAGAAAACAGAAAAGCAGAAATTGTTTTGCAAGTACTGTGAAGCAATGATCATGCCATAAAGAATTGTCCAAAACTGGCTGCAAAAGAGGCAAAGAAAAAAAAGGCTGGAATGGTTGTTGCAGATGCCTCTACACCGAAAATAGAGTTTGCTAATCTTGTGCAGGATGAAGAATGGGCGTTTACTATTGTTTGCAGTTTTGACCCATCTTCTCATGAGTAGTGCATGTCTGCAGCAGACTTAGATGATCGGTATTTTAAAGTGGGGCGACCAAACATATTACCTCGTAGCGCAATTTCTTCTCTTCGCTTGAGCCTTCCCCTACAAGGAATACTGTTACATGCGCCAACAACTCCTCTTATCCTATTATGGGAGTTGATAAGATCATTTTGACTACTAATGATGGTAGTTCTTTTACTTTGTTAGACTCTTTATTTGTACCAGGGATCAAGAAGAATGTGTTATCAGTTTCAACTTTAGCCAAGATTGGCTTGGTTGTGAAATTTGTTGATGACAGATGTACAGTTCATGATCTGTCAACTGGCGACGTGATTATTGCTTCTGGCAATTGATCTCGTGGGCTCTATAAGCTCATAGATTATGAAAAATCTGTGAATGATTCAGCATGTGTAGTACATGTTTCTCAGGCTATGTCAGATGCAAAGCTTTGGCATGCACGCTTTGGCATGCACACTTTGGTCATCTGAATTTTTCTAGTTTGCTACGCCTGCATAAATCTGAAATGGTGTCCTCTTTGCCCAAATTGAGGCACCCGGCAAAATGCGACGTTCCTCCTTTCCAAAAGATGGTTCAGTTCGAGCTACTCAGAGATTGCAGCTTGTTCATAATGGTGTCTGTGGTCCAATGAAGACACCCTCTTTTGGAAATTATCTTTACTTCGTGACTTTCATCGATGATTTTTCTAGGCATGCATGGGTATATCCATTGAAAGCACCCTCCGTTTTGATCCAAGGGGGAAATATATGTCTTCTGACTTTAATGCATTTCGGGCTTAACGTGCGATAAAACATAAGTGTACAATGCGGCATACACCTCAACAGAATGGAGTTGCTGAACGGAAGAATACGTCACTTGTGGAGATGGCGAGGTGTATGGACCACATAGTTTCTAGCTTGAGGCCATTATGTGTGCAACATATGTACTTAACAGGTGTCCCACTAAAACGTTGCAGTCTATCACTCCATATGAGGCTTGTCATGGTCGCAAGCCATCTGTTGTTCATTTGCATGTTTTTGGTTGTTTGGCATATGCATTAGTGCCTGAATAACATCACAGAAAATTGGATGATAAAAATGTATTTTTGTTGGGTACAATTCTAAAAGCAAAGGCTATCATCCGTATCATCCACAGAATAAACGCATTCTGGTTAGCTGAGATGTTTTTGTGGAAGATTCTATTCAGCCATTACTTTCATGTACTAAAGAGAAATCTGTTAGCTCCAAAGACATGTATGATACTTCGCTACCTCTTTTTACAAGTGGACAGTCTAGTGCTGGTCCTATTAAGGCAACTTGTTAGCCTTTACAAGTTTCATGTGATGATGCAGTTCATTCCATTTCTGATGCAGATTTACATGATGCACTTGTTGATGAGAGAGTTGAAATTGAAGAGACAAAAACTATGCCAAAATGGTTGGTGCTGACTTTGCGTGACAGGAAATTAGATGCAGCTCTGTCATATCGTACTCGTTTAAGCTCTCATAGTGCCTCTTTTTCATTAGATTGCTATGCTATGGCTGCGTCTAGGCTCTATGATGAGAATGAGGCTGTTTCATTTGATGAAGCACAAAATACAAAAAATTGGATGGGTGCTGTGCAATCTGAATATGATGCTATAATGAAGAATGGTACCTTGTCTTTATGTGACTTGCCTCCTGGCAAGAAGGCCATTGGCACTAAGGCTAGGCTTGTTGCAAAGGGTTATGCACAGGAAAGAGGCATTGATTTTGATGAGAGTGAGACCTTTGCACCTACATGCCGAATGTCTACAGCTCATAGCATTTGTGCACTTGCAGCTCATCATGGTTGGAATGTACATCAGTTCGACATTAAAACTACATTTCTGAATGGTGACTTGCATGAAGAAGTGTATATTTTTCAGCCCCGTGGCTTTGTGCAAAAAGGGCATGAAAACTAGGTGTGCAGGTTAAAAAAGGCGTTATATGGGTTGAAACAAGCACCACGTGCTTGGTATGAAAAAATACATGCCTACCTGATTGCACATGGTTTTGAGAACAGTCCAAGAGAGAGCACCTTATATGTATAATGTTAAGCATGCTAATGATGTGCTTTTGATCATTGTTGTGTATGTTGATGACATGCAGCTCACTGGTCCTCATGAGAAGCATATTGCTGATTTTAAGGCTGATCTGCATGCCTCATTTGAGATGTCTGATTTGGGGCATTTGCATCATTTTTCCGCATGCAACTTGATGGTGGAATAGCTTTGTGTCAAACGAAATATATTGACACATTATTGCAGCGTTTTTGCCTCGAAGACTGCAAAGCTATTACCACTCTTATGGAGACAGGTTTACGATTGAGTCTTCATGATGCTGGAGATGCATTTGATGCCGTTCTCTATCAGCAGGCTCTTGGATGCTTGATTTACTTATGCATTACTCGGCCATATATTCAGTTTGTTGTCTCAGAGATCAGCAGGTTTATGCATTGCCCAAGAATCAAGCATTGGCGGGAGGTTAAGCGCATCTTTCGCTACTTGAGTGGTAACCGAATACTTGGATTGTTTTATCCCAAGGGGGGATCACCATTGGCAGATTTACATGCTTTTTTTGATTCTTTTGCCTTGTTGCTATGACACTCGTGTGTCCACTAGTGGCTTTTGCTTCATGCTTGGTAGCTTGTATATCTTGGTTGAGTAAGATGCATCCTAGTGTGGCCACTTCCAGTTGTGAGGCTGAGTATAGGGAAGCTTTCACAACGACTGTTGAGTGTGTGTGGCTCAGACACCTTATGGTTGATTTGGGTGTTGGTCAATCTTCTCCCACCACCATCTTCACTGACAGTTAGAGCTCATTGGCAATTGCGAGGAACCCTGTGTTCCATGCTCGCACTAAGCACATTGAGGTGCATTATCATTATGTCAGGGAGAGGTTCTTTGCTGGAGAGATCAGCTTGGCATATGTGCCCACGCAGGAGAACATTGCATAGCTTTTCACGAAGGCTCTGCCTAGGGAGAAGTTTGAAGCTTTCCGCAAAGCTTTGGGTTTACTTCCTTTTGTGGATTGATTCCACATAGCTCGGCACTTTGTTATACATGAGTGCAAGCTCCTTGTTCACCGCATCGCTCCGAGGTGGGATTTGTTGATATATTTAGGTAGTGATGTGTGTGAACACACTAGGACTTTTGGGGCACTTTTTTCTCTCTTTAGGAGTTCCCCTCCCCCCCCCCCCTTCGGGCTTGTATATACGGCTTTAAGCCTAACAGGTTACTTATCGTTGTACATTTTAGTGGTAATACACTAAGTATTGTGTGTTGTGCTCCAAGCTTCTTCTTCTTCCTTGTGCTTCTCGCGTGCTTCCGCTTACGTTTAACTCCAACACCCCCTAAGCATAAAGTCATTGGCACCAAGTGGGTCTGGAAGCTAAAGTACAAGGCTGATGGTACTCTAGAAAAGTACAAAGCAAGACTTGTTGCACAGGGCTATTCACAAGTTGAAGGCATTGACTTTTGTGAATCATTTGCCCTGATTGCAACTTGCAAGGATGAATACTATCCGAGTAGTACTAGCTGTGGCTGCACATAAGTGTTGGCTAGTCTATCACATGGACGTCAAATCAGCGTTCCTAAATGGAGACCTCAAGGAGGAGGTATATGTGTCTCAACCAGGAGGGTTTGAGGCGCCCCATTCAGAGAACAAGGTATATAAACTGAAGAAGGCATTATATGGTTTGAAACAAGCCCCTAGAGCATGGTACCAACAAATAGATAAGTATCTCTTGGATCTAGGTTTCAAAAGATGTGCTTTTGATTTTAACTTGTATGTTCTAAAGAGAGGATGAAAGGCAATTGTGCTTGTACTCTATGTAGATGACCTTGTGATTATAGGAAATGATGATGCTCTTCTTCAACAAACAAAAGATGCCTTGAGTTCAGAATTTGAAATGATAGACTTGGGCTTAATGCATTATTGCTTAGGCCTTGAAGTTTGGCAAGAACCAGGGAAGATTTTCATCTCTCAACAAAAGTATGCAAGACAGATATTGAAGCCATTCAACATGGAGGATTACAAGGAAATTTCTACACCTATGGAGGTCAACACAAAATTATCTATTGAAGATACTTCACCTCCAGTGGATATTGGAAGATATAGGAAGTTAGTTAGAAGTCTCATCTACTTGTGCAATAGCAGGCCAAATATCTCTTATGCTGCTGTAGTAAGCAGGTTCTCTAATAAGCCTTGCCAAACTCATTGGAAGGCAAGCATGCGTATACTCAGGTATGTGAAAGGAACTACTAATTATGGTATTCTTTTAACTTTATGAAGAAGGATCATCTCTAGTTGGATATTGTGACTTAGATTGGGCAAGGGAATTGATACGAGAAGATCAATTTCTGGGTATTTCTCTTCTTTAGGATTAGGGATCTTCTCTTGGATCAGTAAGAAGCAATCGACAATAGCATTATCTTCTACTGAAGCTGAGTACAAAGCTGCATGTCTTTCAGCATGTGAGGCAGTATGGTTGAGGAGGATACTTATGGCACATAGGAATACAAGGAAAGGAGGCTACAGAGTTGAAGTGTGATAACCAAAGTGGCATGGCCATCTCCAAGAATCGTGTGTTCCATGCACGTACCAAGCACATAGAAATTGAGTATCACTATGTGCGTGAGTTGATTGAGGACGGGATCGTGGAGATAAGCTATTGTCCAAGTGAAGAGAATTGAGAAGACATTTTCACCAAGGCTCTTGGGAGAGAGCTACTTCTTCGACACTTTCCAAAGCTTGGGATTGGACCAAGGAGGTAGTTCACCGCAGGGTGGACATTGAGGAGGGGTGTTAGATATGCTCAATTCAATACTCCACCCTCAAGTGACCACAAATGATCCATGGTGCTCTAAGTTGTAAGGCCCCCATTATGAGTAGAAGCCATTGTGAGAGCCTGAACGTTTGTGGAACCCTAACTTCTAAGTTAGATTAGGTCTATGTGTGACCGTTGATGGTTATAGATGATATTTGTGAGCCTAGCCATTAGGTTAGGTAGGGCATAAACTTATGGGCCATTGGGTTGCCATTCAAGGTGAAAATAAAGGCCCTGTGACGTCGTGAGGTTTCCCCATAGAAACTTAATGGGGGGAGTGTAGAGGGGGGCTTGCCCCCTTCTGCGGGGTCTTGGGGGCCTATCCTCCTGGCCCGTAGGGTAGAGACGGTAGGACTTCTGATCATGGAGATATTGTCGGATTTTATATTTTTTACCGACTATTTTGCATCTCCTGATTACGTTTATCTATACCGAACCACCTTGTAAAATATGCAAAACCCAGGTTAAGGTTTATGTAGCATTGTGCACTAGTAAGCCTTTCATCGAGAGTTTGTCTAGATCACCATCTAAGCTCCACATTGGGAGCACACGGGTGGACAACACCATCGTTGTAACTGCATTATGCTCGACAATTTGAGAATTTGAGTTCTCTATCTCTTAGTCTACATCGCTTTTTATCTCCGTTTTTCTCTCAACTCTGTCTAGAGTTCTATTCCACTGCGCTGTTAGTTTCTTACTTTTGATATAACCACTTTGATGTATTCCTAAAAGTGGTGGAATCCTTTCTGGAACTTTGGAACTTTGGAACCTTCTCTAACTTCATAAGTCGGAACTGGAAGAGGTATTGATGATGGACTAGATATTGAGTAGGTATTGATGATGGACTAGATAAGTGGGAACTTCAAGAGGTACTGATGATGTAGGTAATGTAACTCTCTCTTCATCTGCATCTCTTAGGGTTTGAGTAGGTTCATCACCCCCCTTGTATGGCTAAATATAAGAATCCAAATTCCTTCTAAAATCTGCACAGTCATCTGCATTTATGAATTTTGGAATGCCTTCCTTCTTATCATAAATATGACTTTCTACAATATATGCATTGCGTGAGAGTAGAATATCACCCCTTGTATGGCTAAATATAAGAATCCAAATTCCTTCTAAAATCTGCACAGTCATCTGCATTTATGAATTCTGGAATGCTTTCCTTCTTATCATAAATCTGACTTTCTACAATATATGCATTGCGTGAGAGTAGAATATCACCTTTATGTGGAACATAGAATCTGTATCCTTTGCTTTCAATTGCATAACCAATAAAGACTTCTTTAATGGCTTTTACATCAAGCTTACGACAATCCTTCTTCTCAATGTGAACATAAGCTCGAGAACCAGAAACTTTGAAATAACTCACATTGGGCTTCTTCCCATAGTAAGTTTCATAAGGTGTGATGACCTTCAAAGCTTTTGTGTAAGACCTATTCAGAATGTGATTAGCTGTATATACTCCATCAAACCAAAACTTAGGAGAGAGCTTTGTGGATGACATCATGCTACGCATAATCTCAACAAGTATCCTATTTTTTCTCTCTGCAACACCATTATGTTTTGGTGTGTAAGCAATAGTGAGTTGATGAGAGATACTTTTATCTTCAAGAAAAGACTAAAAGTCCTTAGACATGTACTCTCCTCCTCTATCACTTCTCAAAATTTGGATCTTTGATTGACTTTCATTGAATTCTGATTATCTAAATCAGAAACTAGTGAATGAATAAGTGAGGATAAAAATAGACTTGTTACTCACAGTATGTTGCTGATACGAATAACTCCAAGATCTCCTGATAGAGCACACCTCCTCCAAGAGTGTGAAACTCTTGCTCACGTAGAGAACCTCCTCCTTGATCACCTCCAAGATCTCTTCCTTGAGTGATTGCTCCTCTTGAGAAGATTGTGTCTTGAGTGATTGCTCCTCTTGAGAAGATTGTGTCTTGAGTGATTGCTCCTCTTGACAAGATTGTGTCTTGAGTGATGATTCTAAAGTGTGGCTTGGCCCTTCTTCTATAGCCTTGATGCTCTTGAGAAGCTATCTTCAAAAAGCACTATCGGAAAGCATGAGCGAAAAAAATAAAACAATTGCTATCAAATCGCAAAAATAAATCTAGCCGGCGTTGCATACAGGGTTCGAACCCGCATGGCTCATTTGGGAGTTCTTTTTTATAAACAAATTGCCCGCCGTGATCTTCTTGAAGAAGGATCTAGGAACATTACTAATCATGTTGGCTGTTGGATCAACTAGACATTGACTTCAACATGGGCTAATTTTGGCATTGGTATCCAACCAATTTTAGGTCCTCCAATGCAATCTTTTGACATCGTCAGAGCTTGTGATAGCTTTCCTTGCATTTACTTTCCTTGGAGTAGTAGCCATGCACATGATGGAATAATGGCCATAGTGAGAGATGAGTGAGCTTCTTGACTAGAATCCGACTTTGAATTCGACTTTGGATCAGACTGTGAGCCCGATCCTACTTTGAATTCGACCATGCATTACACTTTGGATTCGTATTTTGAGTGGGAAGAAGGACGAATTCGAGTGGAAGGGGGAGGCTTAGGAGGATTTTAGGAAGGGGGTTCGAGTGGGTGATTTAGAGGAAGAGGGGGGAGAGAGGCGAGTAAGATGAGGGGGGGTTAAACGGGTGATTTAGGGGAAGAGGGGTGAAGAGAGGTGAATAAGATGAGGAGGTGCTTAGAGGGGCGGTTTAGGGGAAGAGGGTGGAAGCGAATAAGGCAAGGAGGGGGATTCAAGGGACGATTTAGGGGAAGAACAGGGGTGAATAAGGCAAGGAGGGGGTTAGAGGGGGCGATTTAGGGGAAGAGGGGGGAAGTTTAGGGGAAGAAGAGGGAGATAGGCGAATAGATGAGGAGGGGGTTAGAGGGGCTGATATAGGGAAAGAGGGAAGGGCGAATAAAGCAAGGAGAGGATTAGAGGGGGCGATTTGGGGAAAAAGGGAGGGGGCAAATAGGGCAAGGAGGGGGTTAGAGGGGCGATTTAGGAGAAGAGAGGGGGGCGAATAAGGCAAGGAGGGGGATAGAGGGGGTGATTTTAGGGGAAGAAGGGGG
The DNA here is from genome assembly GCA_020310875.1 of Ceratopteris richardii. Taxonomy (NCBI): domain Eukaryota; kingdom Viridiplantae; phylum Streptophyta; class Polypodiopsida; order Polypodiales; family Pteridaceae; genus Ceratopteris; species Ceratopteris richardii. Next base: position 123,267 of record MU260463.1, read on the forward strand.
AGATGGTGAATAAGGTGTGAAGGGGGTTAGAGGAGGCGATTTATGTGAAGAGGGGGGAGGAGGTGAATAAAGTGAAGAGGGGGTTAGAGGGGGCAATTTAGGGGAAGAGGGGGAAGGGGTGAATAAGGCAAGGAGGGGGTTAGTGGGGGGATTTAGGGGAAGAGGGGGGAGTGAATAAGGAAAGAAGGGGGTTAGAGGGGGTGATTTAGGGGAAGAGGGGGGGAGAACAAGGCAAGGAAGGGGTTAGAGGGGGTGATTTTAGGGGAAGAGGGGGAAGGGGGCAAATAAGGTGAAGAGAGGGTTACAGGGGGCGATTTAGGAGAAGATGGGGAAGGAGACAAATAAAGTGAACGCTTGATTTAAGGAAGAAGGGGTGTTGAGATTGAGTGGTATTGGTCCATGTTATATCAGAAAGTAGGTTAGAGCAGTATTTCTTTTGTGATAGAAAGATGCCGTCCTTTAACTTCCAAATCTCCATGCCAAGGAAGTAGTGAAGCAAGCCAAGATCTATCATGGAGTATTCGTAATGAAGTCTTTGGATGATAAAATGAATACGATTATCATTTAGAGATCAAGTCATCAACATAGAGAATGGAAAATAGAGACTCTTTTTGATAGATGTAGAGATTAATATCTATAGAGCTTTGATGAAAGCCTTTGTCTTCAAAGAACTTGTGAATCTTCTCATACAAGGCTCACGTAGCTTGCTTGGGCTTGAGTCCATAGAGTGGTTTATGTAACTTGTAGACATGATCTTCTTTTCCTTTCATCTCAAAACCATTAGGCTGTGACACATATACGTCTTCTTGAAGATTCCTAACTATAAGTCATGTGATACAAAATGGAGTGACTCCCTCATACAAAATGGAAATGCACTCATATAGATAAAATGGACATACAAAAGTAAATTTGAATAACGATGAGCATAGGTTCATTGATTTAATAACACCTAGTAGGGGAACATAGGAAAAAAAAACACTCATTGGGAATGAAGCCCGATCCAAGGCATTGAATAAAACAAGGGGGCAATGACTCACATCAAATCCAAAGTACAAGAAATATACTCTCAATTTTATTGGCCATCAAAGAGAATCTTTATTTGAGATTTTTTAAGGGATATATCCTTAGTTAGAGTCGAGTAGAGTTTGGTTCCTCTTGGTATGCACACTTGGGGAATTGAAAGAATACTTCATTGAAGGGAACTTTTGGAGCTACAACTTGGGAAATCATTAACAGTTAACTAGAATCACACAAAGAAATGAGGGGCAATTCCCTTGGATCCTTGTTCCAAAGTGTGGAAGATCTTCGGAGAGATAACATAGCCTAACTTTGACTGCCCCTTCACCTTTCAAAGAAAACTTTTAGCATTGCTTATTGGCTATCTAGCAGAAGAGCTACACAAGAGAAAAGAGACCCTTTTGACTTATTTTGATACTTCGATTTTTAGGCATTGGCATACTTTCAAAGGTCCATAGCCATTGGAAAAAGGACATTCAGATTGAACATGAAACTTCATCACAACCAATTTCTTGTCCATCTTTCCATTCACTTATTCCTAAGTCAAACTCATTTTCTAACATCTTTTGACTATCTTTTCGCACCCAAATTAATCAAGAAAAGGAAGATGAGTTAGACATACATCAGAAACAAAAAATTGACACACAAACCTTGCAAAATAATTTTATTGGGGAAGCATCTAAAGTGAGTGTATTTTGTAAAGGAAATTGTGGAATT